>RJWM01052174.1:0-10193 GCA_004363535.1 Dasyprocta punctata | reverse complement strand
CACATTCATATCCATAAATAGGCTATTTATGTAATAAAATAGTTCAAACATAAAGTATAGAAAATGACCTAATGAACAGCCAGGAACAATATCCCAGGTTAAGAAATAAAACATTACAAATAGAATTAATTCACTCTATCCCCTCTTCACAACCTATCCTCTCTGCTCCTCTAAAGAGGAAATCATTGTCTTAAACTTGATTTGAATTTTTCCTATGCTTGTCTTCTTATACATATTACATATATGAATCCCTTAAGTATATAAAGAATGTCTTCCACATATTTAAACTTTTTATATGGTATCACATTGAACATATTCATGGAAAATTTTTGTCTTTGTTCAAGATTTTATGAGTTTTATGCGTATTGAAATAGGTAGCTCTTATCCATTCATTTTAACTTCAATAAACCTGAAAGAGGGAAAAAGAGACATAATTGAAGAAACATTATGTGTTAATGCCTATAAGGCCATTGGAAGCATTATTTTTGTTGCTTATGATTGGATTTAGTGTTAACTTTTTTATTCATTGAATATTTATTGAGGACTCAAGATCAATCAAATGTGAAAAGCTCTTGAAACATATTGAAGATAAAAATGGACTAAATGCCTACTCTCAAGACATGTACAATTTGCTCATGAATTAAGGATCAGGCATTAATCAAGTTAATACACTCACTTTTAAATTACAAACTGTGATATAGTTATCCTTGAGTTGAGGATACAGGAAGAGTTTTGGGAGACCAAAGTAACTAAAATTTACATGAAAGAGGATTGAAAAGGAGAAAGTATATAGAAAGAATGTCACATATTTGTAGAATTCAGAAGATACTCAATACTTCTTAAGTATCCAGAAGAGTACTATTAAACACGTGCATGTGAGAAAACTAAGTCTAGGGAAAAAAGCCACCAGGAAGAAGTGTGAGTTTCTCCCATAGGCCCAGGAATAGTACTTATTCTCACCAGACAGACTGTAAAATTCATAATTCATGATACATTAGGTAAGGACTTAGGAGGCTCTTTTTCTATTCATGGTGAACAATTATCCCTGGGCACTGGTCCAATGCCATTTAAGAAACCCTAAAAACATACCATAAAAGGACCAAATTGTTCCCAAGTGGCTTAACTGTACCCCCAAGAGAAAATTGAGAATATAAATAAGAATAAAGTCATTCAGCACATAACAAGGTAAAATTTACTATGTATGGCTTCCAATAAAAATTGTAAGGCATGCAAACAAGCAGAAAAATGTACCCATAATAAGAAAAAAAACCCAATCAATCAAAAATCAACAGGAGAAACCAAGGTGGGAAAGACAGCACTGTACAGCTTCTCCATGGCTGGGGATGAAGACAGTTGGAAGCAGCTACTCAGAAGAAAAAAGAGAAGACTCAAAAGGAGAGCTAGAAATGAAAAGCATAAATAAATTAAAGAGCAAGATAAAAGATAGATAACAGAAAACAGAGAGATCTTTTGCAAAAGAGAAGGAAAATGAAGAGGAAGATAGGAGGGAGAGGAGAAGGAGATGAAAAAAGAATTAAAATGTGCTATGTGATTATTCCAACTGCCTGTGATGAATGTGCTCATTATGTACTGCAAATATATACTTATAAAATTAAGTTAAATTTTAAAAAGAGAGAAACAAAGGCAAAATAGAGAAAGACTAAGCAGTCTGCAATGCCAACCCTGACTCCCACAGGAAAAACTGCTGGGATTAGGTGGAAATCAGGTACTCAGAAAAACTGGACACTAAGAAGATCATCACATAAAAGTAGAACAGAGAGCCAGACATAGTGGCACATGCCCATACATCTCAAGGTCATTGAAAAACAAGAAAAAAAACTAAAACCCAACCAAGTAGAAGGAAAAGTAATGAAGATCTGAGATGAAATTAATGAGACAGAGTTTAAAAGAATATTTTACAGGATTGATGAAACAGAGTTGGTTTTTAAAAAGATAAGCAATTTGGATAAACAATTATTTCATTAGCCAAACTAATGAAAGATATGTATATATTTATATAGAGAGACAGAGAACCAAATCAATATAATTATCTATAAAAAGGGGAAATGTTAAAACAGAAACCACTGAAATCCAGAAGATCCTTAAGGACTATTTTGAAACCTATAATGAGAATCAAAAAGAAATGGATAAATTTCTAGACTCATATGCCCTACAAAAAATTGAACCAAGAAAATTTAAAATCCTAGACAGATCAGTAACAAATGGTCTAGGAAAACTGGTCATCTATGTGTAGAAGATTGAAATTAGTGTCATATCTCTCACCCTATACTAATCAAATAAAAAATGAATCAAAGTCTTAGATATTAAAATAGAAACATTTAAACTGTTGGAAGTTTAGGCAACTCTACTGAAGAGAACCACAAAAGCGAAATATGTCAGAAATTGACAAATGGGATTACATCAAATTAAAATGTTCTGCACAGCAAAGGAAACAACAGAGTGAAAAGATAACCTACCAGAGGACTTCCTGCAAAATGGCCCCCCAGATAACACTGCGATAGGGAGACTCCATGAATATACCATTCAAATGCTGGAATATAAAATAATATAATAGAGAGAAGGAAAAAAGAGGGAGATGGGTCCTCTGGACCCAAGAAGAATCTAAAATGAGAATTGTAGCCCACGGAAAGAGTAAAAAAATGAAATAAACAAAGGCAGAGACCAGCAGCACCTCTGACCAGAGCCGAATCCAATTAGTGGTGTGACCCAAACTGAGAGAGTGCAATTAAAGTGCTGGCGATGTGCGATTGAATTTCTGTGGCTGTGGTGGAGACAGCGGAGGCAGCAATCGATTGTGGAACGAGGTGGTCACGAGCAGGCGAGTGAGTGAACCCAGCGGCCCCCAGTCCCCCATCCCCCACCCCCGAGGGAGAACGAGGGACAGGCATCCATCTTGAGACCGGAACTGCACCTAATTAGGCACGGTTCCTGGAGGGCCCTGGCGGAATCTTCACGGGCACCCTGGGGGTGATAGAGGAAGTTTGGCAGACAGTCCAGTATGGGTTCCCAGGCAGCGGCCCCATCCTCGCACATTTCAACAGACATCCACGAAGTGGAAACAGGCTTGGGAAAGACAGTGGAACAACACGGGCTCACTGCAGAGCCCAGGAAAATGCCAAGACGGAAAGGTAGAGGGCGCTCTCCGGACTCCAATACAAGCAGAACAAATTCAGGAGACCCTAACGCAGAAAACATTGGGAGTCCAAAAATTAAACTCTCAGAGGAGATGACAACTGAAGTGGGGCGACAACTCCATGAAGCTATAAAAGAAATTAAAGCGGCACTGTTAGCCCAATTGAGAATTGAAATGAAATACATAATAGGGGAATCACTAAGTGCCTCTAAAGGAAACATTGCTGGAAAGGTGGAGGATGGAAAATCAAAGGAAATTGAGAATGAAACAAATAAAGACTTGAATGCATCAATCAGATTCAGAGAGACTGCCAGGATATCAAAGACTCTGATAAAAGTTGGCAGAACCACCTGAAGGCAACTAAAGATAGTCTTTCGTATCTGGAGGAAAGAATGGAAGCCTGGGAGAGAGAAAGGTAAGACTTTCTAAAAATAGTAAGAAATCTGGGAATGGCAGTGCAACAGCTGCAAGACAACCCAAGGAAATATAACTTATGAATAAAAGGTGTGAGTGTAAAAGCAGGGGTCAATACAAATCAAATTAAAAGAATATTTACAGAAATAATTTCAGAAAACTTTCCAAGCATGGGAACAGGAAGTGACTTTCAGATAACTGAAGCATATAGAACTCCAGCTAAACTTGACCAAAACAGGCCTACACCCAGACATATAATAATCAAGATTCCAGAAATTCAACACAAAAACAAAATATTAAAAGCTATTAGAGAAAAGGGACAGATTACCTACAAAGGAAGGCCCATCAGAATCACGACAGACTTCTCAACACAAATCATCAGGTAAAGAAGAGCTTGGAGTGAAATATTTCAAGCCCTGAAGGAAAATGATTTTCAACCCAGATTAATGTACCCTGAAAAATTATCTTTTAAAATCAACGGAGAAACAAGATACTTCCATGACAAAGAACAACTAAAGGAATTTATGACAACCAATCCAACCCTACAAAGAATACTGAAGGACATTCTAGAGAGAGATAAAAAAGCCCACTGCTCCAGAAAAAGTGACAGAGAGATACCACCGAGTAGGGCAGACAAATCAATGGGATTTAAGTCCAGTATTGTTTTCAATGAGCTGTTTAGTTTAATCCTATTCTACCTCAACCGGCCTATCTTTATCATAAGTGATGACAAAGACAGCTATTGTAAAGATAACAAAATTTATAAGGGTATCTGTCAGTGATATATGATCACCTTGCTTCAAAACCAGGTAATACTTTCGCTGCTCTGTTCTGAGGGATTTTAACCTATCTTAATATGATTGTGTTATAACAGATGATATAGGCAACTGCCTTGAAGTTAACATGAGGCATTATAGAAATCAATGTTGCATTACTATTATAGCCTCCATTACCTTATTTGTTATTGGTTTTATTCAGTACTATTTTGTTCGACTATGTTTGGCCAATTGGTAAGGGCATTTAGTTTGAAGACAATAAGAGGTATTACAAGGGGAACCGAGGAAGGAAGGTATGGAAAAAAGACACAGTCTTACATAAGGGTATTCATAAGATAGTTTAAAAGTCTATACTACTAAATGCATTAACTGGTGAGAGAGAACAGTTGATATTCACAAGATCAGATCAATCCTACATGTCTTTACCTGTCAATCTGAACAGCCCCCTTAATGGTAACAATACACAATGTTGCAATCACTGTAAAATTTCAACCATCTAAACTCCTAAACCTGTAATTTTACAGTATCGGATATGTTGTTGTTAGTTAATCTCTTTAGTTTTTTGTTTCTCTTATGTACGACCATTCTTTTACCCTTTATTGGTTTCACTCTGAACTATTTCGCTTGATCATATTAGACCTGATGTTATGGATACTTATTTCAATGATAACAAGAGGTATTCTTAGGGGAAAGGAAGGAAGGAAGGGAAAAGGAAAAAGACATAAATTTATAAATATGCATAAATAAGACAGTTAAAAAACTGTACTACTAAATACAATAGCTATTGAAAAAGAAAAGTTAATACACTTGAATTGATAAATCTTACATGTCTATATCTGTCAATATGATTAATCCCTATGAAGGTAACGATATGCAATATTGTAACTACTGTCAAACTTCAACCACCTCAGTGTGTAAACCTACAATGTTATCATATTAGATCTGTTGTTGTTGTTTGTCTGTCTTTTTTGATTTTTGTTTCTATCTTCTGTATCTATTTTCTCTTAAATAAAAAAAAATTAAAAAAAGAAAAAAGAAAAAATGACCTACCAAATGGGAAGCAATTTTGTGAGCTACCCTTCTGATAGAGGCCAAATATCTAGTATATATTTAAAAAACTCAAAAATGAATTCCCCCCAAACCAAATGATGCAATCAAAAAAGGGGCAAATGAACTGAGTAGATACTTCTCTAAAAAAGAAATTCAAATGAGCAATGGGTACATAAAAACTGTTCAGCATTTTTAGTCACTAGAGAAATACAACTCTAAGATTATTTCTTAGTCTAATTAGTAGGGCTATCATCAAGAGTGCACGTGCACACGCACGCACACACACACACACACACACACACTCCAACAAAAATGCTGGCAAGGTTGTAGGGGCAAAAGAACCATTCTACATTGTTGGTGGAAATGTAGACTAGTACAACCACTATGGAAATCAGTATGGAGATTCCTCAAAAAATTAAAGTAGAAATTTCACTGGATTTAGCTATATCTTTCCTGGATATTTGCACAGGGAGTTAAAAATATATAATAATGATACATGCATACCCATATTTATAGCAGCACAGCTTAAAATAGCTAAGCTCTGGAAGTAGCCTAGATGCCCACAAACGAATAAACAGGTAAAGAAAATATATATATATATAGCCATAAAAGCACAAAATCATGTTATTTTCAGGAAAATGAATAGAACTTGAGACTATAATGCTAAGTGAAATATGTCAGACACTGAAAGTTAAATATTACATGGTTTCCATTATGTGGGAAACATAAATAAATAAAATAGTAAAATAGAAAAAGAAATGGTAGTATATAAAAAGACTGGAGTTAAGAATGGGATTAGGTGCTGGAGAAGAGGAAACAGTGGGAAGAGAATAAAGGGATGGAAAACGATCAGGATATGCTATATATATGCACTAATTCTTCCAAATAAATGTAACTATGATGTATTGAAAATATACACTTAAAACATGGATAATAGGATAATGTGTTCTTTTTTCTGATTATAAAAAACCTATATCCATATAAAATATTTAAAAAGTTTTTCCTCCCTGAAAAAAATGATATTGGAGCCAGGCATGGTGGCACATGCCTGTAATCCCAGCAACCGGTCAGCTGAGGCAGGAGGACTACAGTGAGGCCAGCCTGTAACATATATTGAGACTGCCTCAAAAAAAATGATATTGGAACAACTGGAATATGTACATTGAAGAAAGAAAGAGAAAAGAAATAGGCATTTAATAAGGCAATCTATTTTTTACATCATATATAAATATTAACTAAAATTGATTATAGGCTTAAATGTAAAACCTAAAACTATGTAATTCTAGAAAAAAACATAAGCAATGTATCTCTCATCTTGAGCTAGGAAAGGATTTCTTAGATACCCTGAAAGCCTACAATAATGTTTTCTTCTGAAAAACTGTGAGTATTGCCTATGATTAGTTCTTTTCTATTCTTTAATACTTTAACCATGATACACACCAAATTGTACCATATCTGTTCATATCTCTCTCCTGCATTGAGCATCTCTTGAGCATACATAATTATTGAATCTTTTTAATGCCCCCGAAGTCCAATAAATGTTAATTGCATGGTATCTCCAACACCAAACTTAATCAGAGGGAAATTTCTTCCTAGGAGCCTCCCAGAATATCTTCCTTGTGTCTCATTGGCCACAACTGGGTCATAGTGTCATTCCAAAGCATATCGTAAGTACAGGTTAACAGCATTGCCATAATTCACTTGGACCAATTATATTTTATTCTTTGCAGATAGACTTGCAATTCCCAAGGAGCTAGGACTGTTAGGGTCCTTAGATGAAGAGCATGCCACAGAGAACATGACAGAAGTGTGGTGATGGCAGAGCCACTGACACTAACCAAGCTGCTTCATTTTCCTTTGAAAAGATGTAATTTGCATCAGTTATATTTACATTTTGGGAAGAAAAACGGTCAGATATAATTTATTTAAAAATAAAAAGAACAATATAGGGTGACTTCTGGGAAAATATCAGAGTGGTAAGCAGCAGAGAAAGAGCATCTCCAAGATTTGGTGTCCAGATGCTGAAATACACCAACATGAGAAAGAGAAGGAGGGTAGTGGGTCCCTAAGACCCAGGAAGGACCTGAAGCAAGAATTGAAACCGACAGAGAGAGCAAAGAGAGAGACTTCAACAAAGAAGGAGGTGGCAGGTTGTGCTTTTTCCCTGAGCTGAGATTCACTGTGTGGGAGGGGTGGCTCAAAAATGCAGATGCACAGTGACTACTAGAAGACTCTACAAAGAAACACACCAGTGGAATGGAGCAGTGGGTGCAGCAGACTGTAAGTCGTTGGTGAATTATTGAGGTTCAGACATTCCCCAGGAGAGGAAACTTGGGCAGTATCTTAGAGAGGAGCCAAGCTGAGTTTAGAACTGCAAATATCTGCCAGCCAGCTCCATCTAGCAGCTCCCAGTGTCAGGATGAGACTGCTGAGCTCAAGTCAGCAGGAGGTCGTGAAGGTGAGTTCAAGCCAGCAAGGAGTCAAATGATTAATCAACTCAGATCTTGATTCTGTCTGCCCATGTTGTTTACCAGTGACAGTAGAGCCTTGATGTGGATTTTTAAAATTTTCTTTTTTTGTTTTTGTTTTGTTTTGTCTTTTCTTGATTGTTTGTTCTTGTTTTTATATGAGAGTGAACATGGTTCCTAGGGTTTTTGCTGTTGTTGTTCTGTTCATTTTTATTTCTTCCTTCTCTCTTTCCCTCCCATCTTCACCCATTTCCCAGAATCAGCACAATCTTTGTCTTCCAGGCTTGTTTCTACTTTTCCACCTCTTCTATTTCTCTATTTTTCCCCAAGCCCCTTTTAAAATTTCTCCCCTGAGGGTAAAACCACCATATTAAGCGTTTACTTACTGTTTACAATTTTCTAGTTCATTTTAGATTTATTATAAAATCACAAATCTAGTTCATACAATTAAAGGTGGCAAACTAATAGTTACTGCAATCTGTCATTTTCTAGGCTGTGTTTGATGCTACTGTCATTGCTGATTGTAGTACAGTAGCCAAGGTGACATAATTGTTCTAATTAGTTGTTCTCTCTGGTATATCAAGACTGAGATTACCTTAGGGTCATAAACAATACTATAGGCCAGTGCTATAGAACCAGGGGCTAGGCCAAGTAGGCAGCAACCTCTAATCCCTAATAAATTGAAGAGGCAGGACCTTGCAACACACTCAAAAGCCAAATATCAGCTACACCTGGAAGGCATCTCTGAGAAGTAGTCACTTCCTAATGGTTCTAAATAATAGCAATAAAGCTACTTGCCATAAGCAATTTACAAGCAATTAAACTACAAGAAAAAAATAGAAAGTGAGAAGACACTTAAACAAGATGCAATCCCAGACTTCTAATTCATCAAAGGCAAACCCAGGGGGCAATGAGGTAGAACAATCCAAAAGTCACCCACCTGGATGCTAAAGTGCAAACAGTGAAAGTAACAAAGCAGATGAACTAGAAAAAAAATCAAATTAGAAATTATTTCTCAGATAATAATTTCTACAGAGATGGTGACCATAATGAAAGATATGCTTAGTGATTACAGCAGATACAGATAAAAGAATAGAGGAACTTAGGAAAATTATGGAAACAATGAATACTCAACATAGGAAATAAATGAGATCCATGAATCAGATTCAAACAGATAGCCAGGTGATTTGTTTCTTTTCTCTGACAGCTTTTGTTATTCTGTTTTTGTGTTGAATTTCTGGAATTTTGATTATTATATGACTTGGAGCAGAAATTTTTGGTCATGATGAATTGGAATTTTATCTACCTCACTTATCTGTATGTCAAATTCACTTTCCATGCTTGGAAAGTTTTCCACCATTACTTCTGTGAACAGATTTTCTATGTCATTTGTGCTAGCTCCTGCTTTCTTACTGACTCCTATCCAGTTCATAATAGCTAGATCTTGGAAACAACCTAATGCCCCTCAACTGAGGAATGGACAAAAAAGATGTGGTATTTCTATATAATGGAATACTACAAAGCTATAAAGAATGATAAACTAGACATTTTCATTCTTAAATGGTTGAGTATTGAAAATATACTTCTCAGTGAACTAAAAAAGTCACACATATGTAACCATTGCATTGTTGCGCTTGTGTGATGAACTGAAAGAAAATCTATGTGTATGAGAAATTAGTTAAGACAGTTTAAGAAAAAGAATTTTGAGTGAAAAGTAGTTTTTACAGGGTCACCTTCAGATTTCATTTTTTTTATTTTTTATTTTTATTATTATTTATTTGAGCGAAGAGAAACAAAACAAACAACAACAACAACAACAACAACAACAAAAAGACGACATATATAATAAAAACAACAAGCAAAGGAGACAAGCAAACGACTAGAGTAAATACACAACATTGCAGGTTTACACAACCGGTAGATAGGAGCTTGACAATGGTTGCAATATTGCGCATCGTTATATTTAAAATGGTTTCTTACATTAACAGATATAGACATGCTAGATTGATCTAATCATATGACTATTAATTGTTCTTTCTCAATAATGAATACATTCAGCAGTATTCTTTTTAGTTATCTTACATATACATATATACATGTTTATACCTTTTCCTCTTCCCTTTTCTCTATTTCGCCTATTCCCTTCCCGATTATCTTTGCTCTTTGAGCTGTTTTTTACCCTTCCATAGTATTTATTATAGATTTTGAATCATATATACTTTTCCATTTCTTACACTAGGGAGACAATATGGTATTTACACATGTGGGTTTGATTTATCTCGCTTATGAGTATGGTCTCAAGTCGTGACCATTTACTTATAAAAGTCTCAA
>RJWM01052173.1:0-10183 GCA_004363535.1 Dasyprocta punctata | reverse complement strand
AATCTTGAAGGATACAAGGGTCATCGTTTAAAAACGTTAAAGGGCTTATGTTCCTAACTTAACATCTTCCTTCTGTAGGTTTATAGAACTATTGTAACTAATATTCTGATGGTAGTTAGTGATTGAGTATTTTTGGCACTCAGTCTATCCGGCGCAGAAATAAAGCGAGAGGATACAAAAGAGCAGAAAAAGCCTTTAAGGCAGGCACGGGAGAGTGACCCACAAAGGCCGCGGAGACTCTGCTGGACAAAGAAGAAGGGGGTTGCTTATACAGGTTATCTCTTTGGGAGGGAATTTGGTTAGCTGACAGTGATGGATTAGTGTTATGTGTTAGAATGTGCAGGTTGGGGATTGGGGAATCCTTGGCAAGCACGGGAGGGGAAGACAGGAAGTCTGCTTTCGATCAGGGAAGAAGAAAGCTGCTATGGTGTTCTTTTGTAGTTACTTCGCCATATTGGACCTCCGCCATAATAACTAATCAGGCTCATGTGGGAAAAACCCTATCAGTTAGGTAAGTGTAGCTAAGGTACATAAGTGTTTTAACAAAGACCTCAAATTTTGTAATAGCTCTAACATCACCGAAGTTTGGCTGCTGTCAAACTACCCTCTGAGGTCACCGAGCAGGCAGTGAGTTATTAATACATCAATAACACACAGTAACTTCAAAAATGATTATGCTGAGTTGTTTGAGGCCCTTACAGTGCAGTGGCAACACATGGCTTCCAAGAACTCACTGGGCACCGTTAGCCAACACGTAAGCAATGCTGGGAGATTCAGGTCGGGGGTATGGGGTCACTTTCCACTACTCACGTCCCACTTCCTGGGGTCACTGTCTGGACTCACCAGTTCTGGGATGAAGAAGTGAGTCCCAGCTGGGTAACTGTTTCCTGGTAGAACAACTCTGCCTATCAGTGGAATGGCAATCTTGGATGAAAAGTAAACTTTCACAAATCAGTTTTCAAAGTATTTGTTGTGGGGCTGAGGATTTAGCTCAGCAGCTCAAGTGCTTGCCTCATAAGTGCTAGATTGTGAGTTCAATCCCAGATACCAAAAAACAAAACAAACAAACAAACAAAACACAAAAAACAAAAAACAAAGTATTCAACCTTCATTTCATTGATTCATATATGACCTATCATGAGACATCGAGACGTGTCTTAGGTTTTTTCCCCCAAATATCTCCCTCTCTATTTGTATTGTGTCTAATCCTTTTGTTTCTATCAGTAGCACTACATATACAAAAGATGGTATAAGATGGTGTCCAACAGTGTTTTAGAATTTTGCTCTTATATTTCTATGTTCTCATTTTAGCCTTGTATGTACATTAAAACTTCTCCTTATCTTTGCTATGACTCTTAACTGCTATTGTATATTTCATTTCTGTGGTGTATCTCAGCTTTCTTTCTCAATTTTCTCTTCTAATCATTGTCTGTCTCTTAGTAGTATCTAATTTATCATTTAGCCTTTTTCAATGATGATAGTTTTCTTGGAATTTTGATAGTTTTCTGAGTATCACTCTTGTGCACTGTTTCTTTCCTTGCCTTCTTGGTTCTACCCATTCACCTATCATTTTGAACATCTCAATTGTACTTATTATTGCTATGGTTTAAGGATGATTTCTGTCCCTCAAGGTTCATATGATTAAGGTCTTGGCCCCAGGGTGACCCTGTTGGAAAATGGTGAAACCTTTGGTGGGTGGGAAGATCACAAGGGTCTGAAGTAGCTTGTATGAAACTCCTTGAGTTCTCACAAGGGAGTTGTTATGAAAAGAGCAAACTAGGCCCTGCCCATCCTGCCTCTTTACTTCTGTTCCAGATGGGACCACTTGGTCCTGCAATGAGTTGGCATCATCAGAAGGCAAATCAGTGGGGTTGTGTGATCCTGGAGTTTGAATTTCCAAAAGTGTGCATTAAATAAATCTTTTCTTTTTATAAGTGTGCTACTTTGAATTTTTTGTTGTAGTTGTACAATGCTAATATGTTTATTGTGGAAATTTTCCATAAAAATTAAATAGTCTCAAACTAAACATAACCTAACTGATCACAAACCAGACGTATCCGGATCTCTCTCCAGGTGGGATGCTTTTTCCTGAGTGTTTCCTTTCTCTCCTCGCCTCTTGTGGGGATGTTTACAGGAGAGACACTGCCCCTTGGCTGAAGATTTATCATTAAGCCAGTTTCAAATTGGCCTCTGTCTAATTCATACAGTACTTTTTTAGTTCTAGACAAACTTATTCCCATAAGCATTAATGAAATGTACAAATGACACAAGCCAAATTTTAAAGTTAAAATATTAACAATTTTGGCAAATTATAAATTTGTGTAGTCACAACACTCTATCACCTATACATTTTATATCTAGCTCATTTGTAGAGTTATATTTTTTCTCCCACTCTCCAAGTCATCTGTCACTCTGATTTTGCCTTTTCCACAATTTCAAATAAATGCAATCACAAAGCATGCAGTTTCTTTTGTACATGTCTATCTTGTTTCACTCAGTGTAATGCTCTTGAGCTCCATTCATGTTTCTTTGCGTGCCAGTTTATTCCTTTTTACGATAGAGCTGTATTCTATTTTGTGAGTATACCAAATTTCTTTCTTTTTTTTTTTTTTTTTTGCACCAGGGATTGAACTCATAACTTCACACCTGCCAGGGCAGGCGCTTAAGCCACTGAGCCGAACTCCCGGCCCTAGTTTTTTGAGGCAGGGTCACACTATGTAGCTCAGGCCGGTCTTGCGCTCGCGCTGTAGCCCAAGCCATCCTCAAACTCACAACGCTCCTCCTACCTCAGCCTCCCGAGTGCTGGGATTAAAGGCGTGCGCCACTACGCCCGGCTGAGTATACCAAATTTCTATTCATTCACCAATTGCAGGACATTTGGGCTCTTTTTGCTTTTATGTTACTTTGAATTTTAATTTATGAATTCTACACATAAATCTCTTATGGACACATGTTCTCATTTTTCTTCAAGGGTATGACGAGCAGAGATTGCTGCATTACATACTAAACATACATTTAGCTTTAAAAGAAACTGTCAAATTATTTGTCACTGAGGCCATTCTATTTTGTATTGTTATCAACTATATACAGGAGTCCTTTTTGTTCCACATTCTTACTGATGCATAATATTTTTTGTTTTTAAATTTAGCCATTATGGAGGGTGCATAGTGATATCTCAGTGTGGATTTAATTGATATTCCCCTAATGATTACTGATGTCAACCGCTTTTTATGGTGGTTATTTACATCTGTATCTCTTATTTGGTAAAGTAAATTATAGCTTAACTTTCAGCATGTGTTTCTATTCTAGATTCTTCCACATCATATGCACTGTGGATTCTTTTTCTCATCAGATATTCTTTTCTAATCATCAGAAATAGTTTCTAGGTGAGATTGGGACTTCCAAGTAAGTAGTGACCACAGGTTGCTCACCCTTAGGATATGGATGAGACTATTCCCAGTTCTTGACTCTTCAGAAGAATGAAATCCAGCTCCAGTTTCCCCGGGAACAAGAAAATGCGATCCTTGTGGAGGTCTCTGTGATTCCTGCTGTATCCTCCACCTCTCCATAGAGATTTCTATAAGCTCAATTCTAATGTGTGCAGTCTTTTCTGTAATGAAATATTTAGTTTAAGCTAGATTAGACATTTCTAGCAGAACTCTCTGGGTGGTAAAGACTTTGTTAATACAACTTTCCCCATAAATGCATTTCCTGAGAGGCAGCTTTGAGTGGACAGAGCACAGGGCACTGGAGGGCCATGGGAGTTTGCTTCTAGGACACCGTGGCCACAGTGCTTTACAAGTGGCATGAGAGCAGTGCCAGGAGAACAGTTTTCTTTCTCAAAACATCTAATCAGTAAAGGAAACATCCAAGGTAACGTAGCAGCTGTAATTATCTTCCCAAAGAGACTAAAAACCTTGTCAGTATTTGCTCCAATTTGTCCATTTGTGAGTTGTATGTATTATCTTGCGTTTTGCTTTAGACTTTTAAAATTTTGTAAATAACAATGCCCAGATCTGCCAGTGTAGATGGAGACTTGCCCTAGATCCTCCGCGCAAATGCCTTTATCTCCATTGCTGCAAGCATCTGATCCTTCTCTTTCCATAAGCCACACTAAACCTGGCAAGGCCGGTGAGCTGTCACCCTCCAGAAACAGACTCGCTGGGCAATTCCACCACAGCGCAAAGAGCGGGGTGACAGGCATTGTCTTACAAAGGATGCTGTTCAGAAGCTCAAACTCTTACCCAACAATAAGGGTTTCCAACTTCAGCAGTAAGGGTGATTGCCACCTGAGACCCATTTTTCTTATATTACACTGTTGAAACATGTTTCCAGAAAAGCTGCCCGAAAAGTAATCTGCCTAATTTGCAAAGTTAGCAGTGATGGTTTTTAAGATAATTAACACAGTCGACTCCATTCTGAGCTCTGAGCATTCACTCCTGCTTCCTAGTCTCCAGGCTCAGCAAGTTGACCTTTGCTGACTGCCAACAACAGAGACAGAGGCCCGTCCTGAGCCACAGCCCCGGCTCCCAGGCAAGGCCCCCTCTCTGTGCACTTGCCCTGGCTTGGCTATTCCCAGCAAAGTGTCACCTTGCACCTTACTGCAGCAGTGGCTCCCGTACTTTCTGAATCAGAAGAGGCTTTGAGGGGTTTCATGTCCCTGGCCACTCTGTCTGAAGACCAGACTAACAAACCTTGAAAGGGATAGATCACAGGGACTAGATCTGCTCCCCGAGTCATACCCCCACCATCTGCTCCCTTCAATTAAGTCTCACCTCCAGCGTCCATCATCCCCTACTAATGCTATCAAATTAGGAGCTCATCGATGGATTTATTCTACACTGATGTCCCTCAAACTGGTGGCTTGGGTACCATCACCTTCATTTTCAAGAAGTCTCATCCCACAGCTGCTGGTCTTTTGCTGAAGCCCTGCTCTTGGAATGCAGAGGCTGGACAGACCATGGCTGGTGTTGCCCCTGGTCACTCAGGTGGGTCTGGACATGGCTGTGTCTTCTGGGAAGAAGAAGGACATCAATGCAGTGAGCTCCTGTGTGCTTTCATCTGGCCTGGCTGCAAATTTCTATTTTGGATTCCTTTGTTGATTGATG
The DNA here is from genome assembly GCA_004363535.1 of Dasyprocta punctata. Lineage (NCBI taxonomy): Eukaryota > Metazoa > Chordata > Mammalia > Rodentia > Dasyproctidae > Dasyprocta > Dasyprocta punctata. The sequence goes on along the minus strand of RJWM01052173.1, from coordinate 5,075 downwards.
CCTCTTTGTTTGGATTGAATCATAATGGCTAAAAATACATGTTTACATGTTTTTGTTTGCTACATTTTCTTTTCCTATTAATTTCAAAGACCACAGTTGGCTTTGCAGTTGTATTGGAGTGTGCAATTAGTCTTGTCAAATGGTTTCAGAGTTCTGCTGTGAATCAACCTAGCACTGTCCACTGCAGGTGACTTCTTTCCTTTATATGTTGTCCTTTACAAATGGCCCCAATGCCCCATAAGACACGTCTGGAATTCTCCATGATCCACAATATCTGAATTTTGATAGTCTACAAACTTTGCCAATTCTACTTTTATAAAACTTACAAAAATATGATGCAGTGAAAAAATCACTAAGAGATCAAATGGAAAAAGTATAAGCTAGTCCAAAGATACTTTTCCAGCAGAGGCTTTTCTCTCTCATTCTTGGGTAGTTAGCATGGTTCTTGATCTGCATCTTCTGAAGACAAGTTTGGAGGTTCAGTGTTTGTCCTTCTTACCCCTTACAGCTTTCCAATATGATTTGTTTTTCCAAAAGAAAAATAAGCCAGAAACAACACCAGCAGAAAAAGTACCAGAAAACTGCCTGCCTTTTAAAGGTTTTTCTTCTCCAAGACTACTTAAGAACAAAGAGACTAACTGTCTTATTCTGCTTTCTTTTGCTAACACAATACCACAGACTGGGTCACATAAACAGCAGGTTTTTTTGGTGCTCAGTTCTGGAGACTGGAACATCCAACAAGGAGGCGCCTTCACACCAGTTACAGCTTGGCAGAAGGGGGATGGAGCACACTGAAGGACAGGGGAGAGGCATGGAACGCTAACACACCCTTCTGGTGACAACCAGCACATGCCTGCCATAATGAGCTGACCCGTGCAAGAGGACAGGGCTCTTGTGACAATCTGACTTCTAAAGTCTTTTGTCCATATCTGCTATTATAATGACAAATGAATTTCAATATGAATCTCAGAGGAGATATTCAAATAGTGCCCCTAAGATAATTAGCAACCTTAGCTAGTGACCCCAGAAAATAGTCTTGTCCGTAATTCTTGACCAAAAATTATAGTGTTTCATACTCTGTTTAAACATTACATGATAATAACGACAATAGCATCTGGATGGATGGAATGGCTTTCTTCCTTAGGACAATGAGAATATTTTGTGCTTGAAAGGGTCCCTTGGTCTTCACGGAGGATGGGAGGCCACTTTGATCTGAAGGATTCATTGTTCCACATTCCCCAGAACAGAGCAATGCAGAATCCAGCGGTTCCCCTCCTCCGGCACCTCTGCTGCAGATAAACATGACTCGTGTGTGTTTTGTTCAGCAACCACCAAAACGTGCTTTGCACCAACCCAGTTCACTGTTTCCGTGTCACTGTATACATACCTTTTCTGACATGCAGTTTGAAAGTATCTTTTCCATCTTCTAATTCTGTGAGATTTATAAAAAAAGAAAGCTCAATATGCACTTGTCCCAAGAAGGGTTTCATAAAATACGACTTTGGAAACAGTTTACATTGTTCTCTGAGTTCCAGCAAGAGCAGTCACAGCAATGCTGTGCGTTTGTTGTGCATTTCCTACATGATCAATGTTTTTCTATGCATTTTGTACATATTATCACGATAACCTTGCAACCCAAGATTTTCTTAAGATCCTCTTTTATAGTGAGGAAACAAGCCAGAGAAAATGTGTGAACAACCCCACAATCACTCAGGCAATAAGGGGCAGAGTCATTCTGGCATCCACTGAGCACTCAGCCTAACACTTTTTCTATTCCCTCCATGCTTCCCAATGCTTTGAAGGGGAACCACATCGTCAGTTGCCACAACTCAGGCCTGGGACGCAGAGATGCAGCCCCATGGGCCTAATGAATTGTAGACATCAGGGGCCTCACTTGCACAAGGTTGTGAGGCTTTCCAAATGAGATCAAGTAAGGGCTGGGAGTTTGGCTCAGTGGCTCAAGCGTCTGTCTGGCAGGTGCGAGGTTGTGAGTTCAATCCCCGCTGCCGCAAAAAAACAAAACAAAACAAAAAAACCAAAACAAATGAGATCAAGTAAATGCAACAGCAGGTCATCTCCTTTCTCCTCCCATGCTACTTCTTGCCTCCATGAGTACCATGTGGAGTTAGCCGGGTTGGGGTGCCTGTATGTTCCAAGCAGAAACTGTGCTGGGGATATATTAAACCTGGGCCTGGAGAACTGTATGCTGGGTGCCCTGACTATAGTACGACTTGCAGGAGTCAGTGCTCCACCTTCCCCTGTGCCACACCTGCCCTCCACACAATGACAGAAAGATGCAGACCTGAGGGACCATCATGCGGTGTCCAGCCCAGGAAGTGTGGCTGGTCTGGGAAGGTGACCTTCTTGATGTCTTAGCTCTTATGCCATGTCAGTTGACAGAGGTGTTAAAATTTGACAAAAATACTAAAAATTGACTTAAGACTGTGTAAATTTTATTGATATCATAAGTCAACCTTTGTTAACAATTGTTTTCTGTGAGAAAAACAAGATGGTGGAACAGTAAGCAGCAGAGTAAACAGTCTCCCTGAGAGATACCATCCAGATGCCGGAATAAAGCAACAGGGGAAGACAAGAAGGAAGGAAGTGGGCCCTCTGGACCCAGGAAGGATCTAAAGCGAGAATTGAAGCCCACAGAAAGAGTAAAAAGAAATACTTAAACAAAGAAGGTGGTAGATGGCAGCACCTCTGCCCGGAGCTGGACCCACTCTGTGGAACCTGGGGATGTACGATCAAGGTGCCGCAGCGGTGGCAGCCCCGGAGGCCTCCGCCAAGAGAGGCAGCATTGGAGGAGAGTGGCAGTGGACAGGGGGATCAGACCTGGAGGACTGAACTGGCTGACGGTGAGTGTGCAGAGGTCTTCTCCCTCCTGCCAGAGAAAGAGATCAGCTGGGAGACATCTTAGAGTTGAGCTGGGGACCCCTAACTGGGCGCAGTCCCGTGGAGTTTGCTCAGGCTGAGCTCTGCTCCCTATGTACATCCTGGGGGTCACCTCGGAGGGTCCCTGCAGGTGACTGGCTTGGTCTGGAGACAGCAGCTCTGCACACGCTCCAGGGGTGCTAGTGGAGAGTCCACAGGTGACCAGCCCAGGTTCGTGGGCCATGGCCCACCCCTGCCACACTGTACCAGCCATCGGGAAGCCAAGGTGGGCTGGGGAAAGGCAGCAGATAGCACTGTAACAGCGCTCCCAGTGGCAACCATCAGATATCCATAATCAGCACTGGCTAGAAGAACCAGTCTCACTTCAGAGAAATTGTGACCAACGTGAGGAGTGCCTGGGTCTTCAGTACCCATTTTCCCAGAGGAACCCAGGAATATGTCAAGACAAAGACACAAAAGGCAGTCTCTGGCCCCCAATCCAAACAGAGCAAGTCCAGGAGATGCAAACAAGGAAGAGATCAGGAGTCCCACAACTGAGGTTTCTGAGGTGATGGCAACTGAAGTAAAGAAACAACTTCAAGAGGCTATAAAAGAAATTAGAACAGAAATACTAACTCAACTAAAAGAAAAAATGAAAAACATAATAAAAGAACTGCTAGGCAAGTCTAGAGGAGACATAAATGAAAAAATGGAGCATAGGAAAATGAGGGAAACCTTGAATGAACAATACAAAAAAGATTTACAATACATGAAACAGATTCAAAGAGATAACCAGGAAATAAAAAACTCCAATGCAAAACCACTTGAAAGAAACTAAAGATAGACTTTCAAACCTTGAAGACAGGTTTGCAACTTGTGATTGTGAAAGGAAAGATCTCTTAAAAATAACAAGGAACCTGGAAGTAACAATACAACAGCTGCAAGACAGCCCAAAGAAACATAACTTAAGAATAACAGGTGTGAGTGAAAAAGCAAGGGTCAGTACAAATGAAATTAAAAGCCTGTTTACAGAAATAATATTAGAAAACTTCCCAAGCATGGGAAAAGGAAGTGACTTTCAGATAAGTGAAGCATATAGAACTCCAGCTAGCCATAACCAAAATAAATCTACATCTGGACATATAATAATCAAGATCCCAGAAATTCAACACAAGAATGGAATACTAAAAGCTGTGAGAGAAAAGAAACAGATCACCTACAAAGGAAAACCCATCAGAATCACAACAGACTTCTCAACACAAACCATCAGGTCAAGAAGAGCTTGGAGTGAAGTATTTCAAGCCCTGAAAGAAAACAACTTCCAACCCAGATTGATGTACCCTGCAAAACTATCTTTCAAAATTAATGGAGAAACAAGATACTTCCATAACAAAGAACAACTGAAGGAATTTATGACCACCAAGCCAACCCTACAAAGAATACTGAAGGACATTTTAGAGAGAGATAAAAAAGACCACAGCTCCAGAAACAGTGGCAGAGGGATACTGCTGAGTGGGGCAGAAAGTTGAGTAGAGAGGGAAAGTGGGCAGCCAACTGCAGGAAACTGGCATGGCAGAGACGAGGCAGTGCATGTTGGCCTTAGCCATTAACGTAGATGGCCTCAGTCCACCAATGGACAGAAACACAGGCAGAGGGGATCAGGACATAGGATCCACCAATTTGCTTTATACAAGAAACACATTAAACTCGAAAGGGGGTTCATAGACTGAAAGTCAAAGGAGAGAGAACAATGCTGTATGTGACAGGGAACCAGAAAGAAGTGGGGGTAGCTTGCCCATTACCTACATAGTAGACAAGAAAGATATGAAATTTTTATCCAATGGAAAGCTACTCAACTATACAGAAAAATAACCTCAAGCCTCTTGTAGGTAAATGGATACAACGTAAGATCATGTTCATGGATGAAATGGCCCAGAGCCACATGGGTGAGCATCTCGTTATCTCCCTAGTACAAAAACAAACAAACAAACAAACAAACAAAAAAACTAAAGGAGTTAGTAGGATTCAAAATACACAATACATATTGCAAAAATGAAAGGGGAGGAAGTGTCTAAAAAGGGCAGGCAGTGGCCACTGTTAATCTATCATCAGGATTTGAGTCCTGTATTGTTTTCATTGAGCTGTTTAGTTTGGTCTTATTCTGCTTCGGTTTGCCTAATTTTATTATATTTGATGGC
>RJWM01052172.1:0-10209 GCA_004363535.1 Dasyprocta punctata | reverse complement strand
CTTGCAGAGCACTGCAAGATTGAATGAGACGACATGGGTAAAGCATCCAGCACACAGAAGGTTCCTAAGAAATGACTGACTGATACTACTATTGCCTCATGTCCAGTTCAAACATAAGAAAAGCTAAATTAAGTGGCACAGTAACAAGCAAGGCATATTTTATTGTATGCATATCCCTCAAAACCCCCACAAAAATGCACCTACAAATAGGAGGAAGGAACAAAGTTTTCTAACCTCTCTGGGATACACAGGGCATCGTATCTCATAGAAACGTAGCTAGTGTAAAAACAAAGTGTACTTACTAGCTAACATCACCCTTTGCTTCTGAGTCAAAAAAGGCTGTAGAGAAAAACAATTTATTTGTACTCTACTACAAATGTGCTGTACAATTAAAGTTCAGCTTACTCAAAGAGTTACTGTATAGGAAACCACAGAAAATAGAAGAGGCATTCAGTAATCTGCTCACAATTAAGCAATAGATACTTGAATACATATAGCATGTATTACTTATTTGTTAAACCTCACTTTGATAATGTGCAGATGGTTTATCACTAATAGTAACTGGTTTCTTACTTTTTAAGAGATACCAGATTCAGTAACAGAAGTAGAAAGTACTTTGAAGAAAATTGCTTTTAGGAAATATCTCCTTGGGTCTGTGTTGCTATGGTACACATTACGTATTTGGGTCGGAGTCAACAGTTTAAAAAATATAGATACTAAGAAACTGAATTGCTTAGAGAAGAGAACCAAGTAGTATGTTCTAAAGCAATACATTATTTTCTGCTTATATCCTCTGGGGAACAAGACACAACTAGGGGATAGATTTACAATACAGTATAATGAATAATACTTTGTTTCTATTTAATGCTATTGGGGTACTGCTATCACTTGGACAAATAAAGGACAATTTTAGAACATGTCGATAGTGAAGAACTGGCATTTCCTTATTACATACATACAAGAGCTAAATACAAGGATCTTCTCCAGTATTCTGTACTTCTTAATCCATATTCATAGAAATTAGCTTGAAGATTCAGGAAAGAACAGTAAAACTGTTACTTGAACTATCTTAAGTGATGTGTTCATGAGAAAGAGTCAAAATAAGGCCATAATTATGAGTGTATCTGTACCTTTCTTGTATGCCTCACTGGAATAATTGAAAAAATAATTTTTGCCAACTTCTATAAAAAATACTACACTACTTTCTGCCTAATGTGTGACAGAAACACATTAAGATAAGCCTGACAGATGCATTTCTGAAAAGAAAAGTGATCATAGGCTTAGGTGGAGAGCAATCTATATTGAAATATTCTCCTTTCGTTCTCTAAGGGACCTCGCTCCAGTTCTTCCTTAAATATAAATTTCCCCCTAGACTTACACTTAGTCCGTAAAGGGCATGAAACAACTTTAACATTCTCTATGGAAAACAGTTTCTCATCAAGAACATTTTAAAATAAAAGTTATGCACTATTCTTAGCAGCTGTGATACTCTGTTCAACTTACCACAGACATTAAAGAGTCACATTTTACAGAAGTTAAAGGAAAACAAAACCACAGCTCAGCACTCTTCCCCAGGGCAAGGACTGGATCTTATTCTATTTTCCTTTCAGGACTTAAAATCCTATGATAGCACCTTTGTGTGGACCAAACCATTAACTGGGTGAAAATTAATATATGAAAATTAATATATGAACATTAAACATCATGGTTTAAAAGTTACCATCATTCAATTTTGCTTCCAAATGATGTTAAGTAACATATATTTTGTGAAGAGTTGTTAAAGGAAACGATTTTCCAAGGTGATGTAACACAAAAAAGTTAAGGAGCAGCAAAACCCTTCCGGCTTCACTCTGAAAACAGTCAGCTTTTATGTTGATCATTCCAGAATATGGTGTCTACTTTTCTATCCCTTTAAGCCACGGTTTAGTCCTTCAGTTTGATCATACAGAATGACCATGTTGTCTTAATATATCCCCAACAGAGTGACACAGTAATTTTAAATCAATATCCGTTAGTAAGACACTAGAAAGATATTGCTCCTGTCTATTTTCATATTTAATCCTTTTTTAAAAAGTAGGTCCTTCAACACTCGCTTCACCAGCCCTGGAGGAATTGATACAGGTGCCACTGTTCAAGCAAACAAACACGGAGATAAATATTTTATATTAAAAGACAGGTTCTCTCCATTCCTTAACCTCCGCCTCATCCTAGTACTCCGGTTCAAAGTCTGAAAACAACTTCTGCCAGTTGTGGTGAAAGTGATTTACTGGTAAGGAATCACTGTACAAGACCTGACTGATGATTACAGCTCTGGCCACTGGTTTCCTCCAATGAAATGTGATGAACGCCCATTCCAACTAAAAGTCAGCGTCATTTAAAAGCTTTGGAGTGCTTTTCTGAGGACGTTAAATTGCCACATATCTCAGGAGCTCGTCTTGGGACTATGGACAGAACGTGTCCGTCAGGAAGGCCACGCGTCCCCGCGGCCTGGCAGTGGGCTTCTCTGCGAGTCGTCCCTGGCTGCAGTGAGAACGTGTCAGGTGACCTGTGTGACCCGCGGGTTAACAGCACCACAGTGAAGCGTCCTCAGGGCACACCTGGGGCAGGGAAGGATGTGGACTGACTTCACGACAGCTGCAAGGCTTTGCCTGTGGCACACGGAAAGGGTTTCCCGGAAGGGAAGCGACTGAAATGGATGGGCAGGCCACGTCCGCAGGCTGCCGGCAGGGAGGGCGGACTCCGGCTTCTTCACCTCCTCCAGCTCCTGGGCTCCTGGGAGCCCTGCTGGTCCGAGCTGATGCGCGTCTGTGTTTGGGACAGCACTGGGAGAGTTCTCAGCATTCACTTTTTGTTCAATATTTTCCCCTCTAAAACCCTCACCTCACTGCTCACAAGGAAGTTTCAGTGAAGTCAGGAAACTGCCACAGACCTTTTCCATATTTGTTCCCAAAGGTGAGTTTCTTTATGATGCTTTTTTTAGAAAAATGTTTTTAAATGGTCACTGTCTCTTCACATGACAGTGGCCATGGGCTATACGGGAAGGGTGTCACTGGGTGGAGGCCGCGGTTTGTAAGGGGGAAGACATCACCGGCTCCCGGATCAGTGCGGAGAAAATCCAGTCGCCAGGCTGCAGCCCACCACCGGCGTCATGTCCCAAATCTAGGAGGGAGGTGGACACGGAGAAGGCAGCGGTGAGCATGGGGTCTAACGTCAGGGTCAGCACTGACAGACTGACTCCTGCCGACCTTGAAAAGCTGTCAAACGACCAGTCTCTCACTGTCTCCTTTCACTACAAAACCTCCCGAGGACTAACACTGCAACAGAACAAACCAGGTCATCAACACAGGAAAAAGGCTTCTACCATACTGCCTCAGTGCCTGAAGGTAACATCACAGTGATGTTCTACTATCAATTTTTTTTTTTAAAAAAAAGGAAGCCCACTAGGGATATATTTCAATTTCCCATCTCAAGAAGGGCACTACGCCGAGTGTGGTGGTACACACCTTTAATTCCAGCACTCGGGAGGCTGAGGTAGAAGCGTTGTGAGTTCAAGGCCGGCTTGGGGTACAACACGAGCGCAAGGCCGGCCTGAGCTACATAGTGCGACCCTGCCTCAAGACACTAGGGCCGAGAGTTTGGCTCAGTGGCTTAAGGGCCTGTCTGGCAGGCGCGAGGTTGTGAGTTTGATCCCCGGTGCCGAAAAAAAAAAAAAAAGAAAGAAAGAAAAAAAGAGGGGCACTAAGTATACAATATTTTCTTTTAATCTGTGTTGGTGGTTTCAGAGATTCCATGAAAAAATGTGGGATTATTCCTCCAGGGTTGTAAAAAAGGCCTAGAGTTACGGGTCACAGAAGACCAGGCCAGTGGACAGTGGAAAATCTGGGGCCACAGCAGCACCCACAGGATCTAAAGGGCCCAGGCCCTCACCAGCTCATTCTGAAGATCTCCAGGGCAGCGGGCAACAGAGCCAAGATTCCTGCCACTTGGAGTGGAAATTCACAGGTGTGCAGCTGGCAACGGGCTGTGTAGGAAGGGAAGGTGACCCTGCCAGCGGGAAGAGTCACTCAGCACGGCCACGGAGCGATCTCACCTGCAGTGCCAACGAGGCGGTCAGCCAGCTCACCTTCACTATGCGGTCTGTCCCACACGTCACCATCAGGCCCCTGGCAACGTCCATGGACATGTGAGAGATGTTGTGCTTTCCTTCATGAAAGGTTGCTAGAGAAGTCCGACTAACAAACAGAGAAGAGAACACTGAAACTCATCTCGCTGCACCTGGAGCTAAGAGAGAAGGTTTTTTTCTTCAAACAACATAAATCCTTATAATAGTGTTAAAATAGGTTTAAAAAATGTAGCTATAGCCAGGCATGGTGGTATATGCCTGTAATCCTAGCACTTGGGAGGCTGAGGCAGGAGGACTGCTGTGAATTCGATATCAGCAGCCAGTACTACGCAGCGAGACCCTGTCTCAAAAAAACCAAAAATATAAAAAAATTTTAAAAAATAAAAGTAACTATAATTTTGAAAAGATGACAGAAAGCAAGGCTTCAATATAAGTGATTTTTTTTTAATGTTACTGGGGATTGAATCCTAGCTCCATGCACTGAGTTACATCTCTTTATTTTTATTTTATTCTATTTTTTGAGACAACGTTTTGCTAAGTCACTATGTTGACCAGGCTGGGCTCAAACTTACATTCCTCCTGCCTTAGCCTCCCAGAGTGCTGGGATGACAGGCATGGACCATCAAGTCTGGCTGATTTCTATTTTTTTTTTTTTTTCATTAGAAAAGCTTACATATAAAAACACAAGGTTCAGCTAGGCATGGTGGCATGCGCCTGTAATTCCAGCACTCAGGAAGCTGAGGCAGGAGGATCACCATGAGTTCAAAGCCAGCCTGGGCTACATGGTGAGCCTGACTCAAAACAACAACAACAACAAAAAAAACCCACAAGGTTTTGTGGTGGCTCATGCCTATAATCCCAGCACTTGGGAGGTTAAGGCAGGCGGGTCACTGCGAGTTCAATGCCAATCTAAAGTACACAGCAAGATCCTGTCTCAGAAAAAAAAAAAAAAAAAAAAAAAAAACCTCACTAGGCTTTTAAGTAGAAGAGAAACTACGCAGAATGAGTGTCTACGGCAAGGGAAAAATATGCACCACAAATGTACAGGATCCCCAAAGTCGCTCTGCCACCCACAGCACTCACAGCAGCAGCCTCTTTCAACTGGCAATGACACTGCTCTGCAGCCCAGAGTCCGCCCTCCCAGCACAGCTCGGCAGCCAACGCCAGCGGGGACGCGCCGGCTCGCCACTGCAGGCCTCTGCCAAGGCTGGCCAGCTGGGACAACATGATGATTCAACAGAGGAGAGAGAATGGTAGTCCAGGCCTAATGGATCGGCCTGGGTTAGGGCAGAACGGGATGTGCAAGCAGATGTGTCTCAGACACAAAGCACTGGGTAAGAAGAACTTGCCAGGTCAGACATTTGTAGAGGAGTGAGCACTGGTCTTTACAGAGCTCTCTGTAATTAAACTTGATGCATGGATACACAGATGTTGGGGTGTGGACTGGTCTTTGCCTGGAACCCTGTCGGCTGTGGGGGCTCAGGAATGTCCCAGCAGCTGCCGTGGGTCGCAGCACTCTCCCCAGTGCTCAGGAAAAGTCTGTGCCAGCCAGAAGGCACTTTGAGAAGAACAGCAGCGCTCGTTAGTCACACGCTGAGGATGGGATCTTCTCTATGGAAACCTTTTACGCAATTCAGAAAGGACAAACACATGGGGAGAAATCCACCTGTATCATTTCTTGGGCTCTTTCTATCTAAGGAACCCTTTTCAAAATTAATTCATGAGCCGGGCGAGGTGGCGCACGCCTTTAATCCCAGCACTCGGGAGGCTGAGGTAGGTGAAGCGTTGTGAGTTCGAGGCCGACCTGGGCTACGTAGTGTGACCCTGCCTCAAAAAACTAGGGCTGGGAGTTTGGCTCAGTGGCTTAAGCGCCTGTCTGGCAGGCGTGAGGCTGTGAGTTCGATCCCCGGTGCCGCAAAAAAACAAAAACAAAATTAATTCATGGGGCCAGGAATATAACTCAGTGACACAGAGCCTGCCTGGCAAACATGAGGCGGTGAGTTCGATTCCCAGTAGCAAAAAAACATAAAAAAAAAGAAAATTAATTTATGATTTATTTTTAAGAAACTCGCTAAACAGAGGGAGAAAGATGCAGTGGGACAAAGACATGTGGGCACTCACTCCTCGTCTTTGATGGAGTCGTAGCAGGAATCACACACTCGGACCTGGAACTCGAAGCCCATGACCGGGTAACTGGAGCGCTTGCTGCTGCACTTTCCACACACGGCCTGCCCGCACTTCCGGCAGTGATGCTTTCGGCCAACCAGAGGAGGAAAACAGGGTTTAGCCTTTGCTTTAATGCACCTGGGTTGCCTTTAAAGTTGTGGACCCGAAGTGGGGAGCATATGCCTTGAATTATAATCACCCCAATTCAATGGATTATTAACACTCAGGTAGTTTCAACACTAATCTTGCATTATTGGTGAAATACTGCTTTTTATGCTTCCATATTAATGGGCTACATGTTAATAAGATTAAGATCAAGTTCAAATTCATTTTGAATCTAATCTGAAATCTAATCGCTATAGATTTCAGAAGGAAAATCTCCTCCATTCAAAGACAAGTTTTAAAACAAGCTGTACACGTAATATGCCTTCGCTAAGAACTGGATCATGCGTATGTGATACTGGATAATGCACTGATTGGTTTATCACAGTTCTAGGTGTGGGTGATGGATTTCTTCAAGAGGGAAAACCCACCCTGGGCATGGTTAGCACCAACCAATAGGCTTGCAGCCTGGATGGAATAAAAAGGCAAAGAAGGGAATTTCTTTTCTTTCTTTAATTGGTAGGTATTAGGTATTTTGTTCCAGCAATGAGAAAGTCACTAAAACAAATAGTATCTGTAAGTTTTACACTTTTAATCTCCCAAATTGTGATTAAGGAAACAGACTCAACAATATTCCAAAATGACCAATTATTACTAATTCTGACATATTCTTTACCACTGATAGTTTAGTGACCAGCACCTTTTCTTTCTTTTCTATTAATTGTTAATGCATGAGAGTAAAATTCCCTATTCCGTGTTTCCCTTACCAGCAAAGAATACTATACCCACCAGTTACAGTGTACTATTTACTACGGACATGCATGGTGAGAACTGAGCTTATGACAATTCAGGTGCTGTTTCAGAGGATTAGAATGTTACAAGCACTGAAATAATTCCTGCACTGGTTGCCAGTCTCATATTAGGCTTATTGTACAGTAGCCTTGTGAGTAAAGTCAGAGAAAGCTTATTAACACACACAAATTTTAAGCTAATCCCTCACAGAGCTGCAACCAGTAATAAAAAAATAAAAGTTAGCATTCTCTTTTACTTACCTAACCAAATTCATACTCACTCTAGTGAGGGGCTACCTTCAGGCTGCTGCAGAAACATATTTTGTTGTAGAACTTCAGTATTTCATGAATACCTCATGCTACCAGTACCTTTGAAGTCTGTAGGCTAGGGGGTATTTTTTCTTTAACTTCAATAATAAAAAATGGCCCTCAAAACATACTTAATAAAAGTGTTTCAGGTATACTTTTCCCAGAACAATATGGAATACTCTAAAATCAATAGGGTCAGAGTATCCCAGCGAAGACCAAATTGTAACTTTTTATCTGTAACAAAACATAATACACACTTGTATGCCCTAATTTATTTTAATTTTATACATGGCTGGTGTGGTGGATTAAAAACTGGTGGTCCACTTAAACACCAGCTGAATGGAATCACTGTGGTGCTGAGCGTGCGTGGATGCCCACCCAAGGACTGTTGCCAGCATAAAAAGGAGACCTGGAGAGGAAGAGCAGCGCTATGGGTTCTCCTAAGTGTTGTGGTTGTTTGGAGCCGCTGGTTCTCCTGGAGAAGCTTACCATGCTGGCTCCCCTGATATGAACTCAGCTGTTATCATCAGAGGGGCTCGGGACCTTGTTGCTGAGAACGGCTGCGGTTCACTTTGGGGGAGCTTTGGTCCTTAATTTGAGCATCGCTTCCTGGCTCCAGAGGGGAAGGCGTATGCTGTTCAATCTCCAGGAGAAGTTTGTCATGCTGCTGTCCTGGTATGAACTCAGCTGTTCTCATTGTTGGAGGAGCCTGGGACCTCACTGTCACTAAGGATGGCTGTGGTACTTTTCAGGGAAGCCCTGGTCCTTATCTGGAGCATCGCCTTTTGGCTCCAGTGCAGAACCTTTATTCCACTGGCACAGATCCTTCACCTCACTGGCATAGACTTTCTAGCTTCCTCCACTGACCTCTGGGCCTTCCCAGCACAGATGCATAAAACGGACTTGCATGAGTTATTGTTGTGCGCTCTAGGCCTCCAGCTGGACTCATGGGAGGCATTGCCATGGGTTCTAGGTTTTCAGCTGAACTCATGTAAGATACTGCCATAGGATCCAGGTCCTCAGCTGGATTCTCTAGGTCTTTACTGTGTAGACAGATTTCTTGCACTTCTTGCATTTGACTCTGGGTGACTAGTATAAAATACTACTATAAATTATGTGTCCTTTATGTAATTGTTTTCCTCGGAACCCCTGACTACAACAGCTGGTATGAAATACTGACTTTATTAATAAGTAACGGCTTACACTGAAAAGATCTTTTATGGATTTAAAAGCAGGATCTCAGGATCTTCCATGGATCCCCACTTTTTCTGTGCAAGAGCAGCAAGGGAACAGTAAGGGAGCAAGTCTTGGTGCCTCGGAAAGTTTGAGCTCACTGTCGGTTATGTAATAGTGACATGAAAATCACAGGAATTAACAGAATTTGCAAGAACAGAGTGTGACTTGAAGAGTCAGATTAATCGCATATCCAAGTAATGAAACACACAATCAATCTGGTAATGATTTAACACTGGCAACTCACCTGTCTCAACCCTAGTGTCTTTGTGTCCCACATCTGCTTTATATTCCAGAAAAAGGGCTGCTCACATTTCTGACAGGAATCACTTTCCAACCACTGAGGAGCCTGGGAGAGGAGAAAGCCAAAGCCAGCGTCAGCACACCTGGACATTTACACTGGTGCTTCAGAAACGACTATGGGAGTTCTAGAACTTGCTGGGGTTACTACTTCTCTTTACTCTCACAGTATATTTTAATCTGTTGCTACAATCAATGTGATGGTTGTGTTTTCAGTAATTATTCTGATCTTAGCACTGTTTACAGGGTTATTCAATTTGAAATCTGAAAGGGAATAATTCAAGTTTTACTGTGAGTTGTCTTCATGTTTTTCTTTTTTAAATGGTTAAGTTTTTGAAATCTATATCCAGTTGAGTAAATATCCAAATCCAGAGAGTCTGGTAAAATACCAACTGGAAAGGCTAGCAGAATCTCAAGTGACTCACAGGAGATCTGACAGACATGACACCCTGGCTGCTGGGGGGCATCAGTCAGAGGCCCTCAGTCCTGTGAGCTATGCAGCTTCCTGCAGCCTCCCTGCGCAAAACACCCTGGGATGCTTCCCCCACACTAACCAGGCAGCCATCTGCCCGCCTCATTCGTCTTTTTTTTTTTTTTAATTTAAGAGAAAAAAGACACAGAAAAGAAAGACAAAAAGCAAAAGAGACAAACAAACAACAACAAATCCAAAACAGTAACATTATAGGTTTACAAAACAAGATCATAGAAACTTGACAATGGTTGCAATAGTGTATCATTACATTCAACACGGTTGTTTACATTAACAGATACAGACATGTAAAATTGATCTAATCATATGAGTATTAACCATTCTTTCTCAATAACTAATACATTCAGCATTATAGTCATTTTAGCTATCTTACATATACATATATACAGATTTATGTCTTTTTCCTTTTCCCTTCCTTCTTTCCTCCTTTTCCCTTTCCCACTTACTTTTGCTCTTTGAGCAGTTTCTTACCCTTACACAGTATTTACTGTAGATTTTGGATCACATATACTGTTTCAGTTTCTTACACTAGGGAGACAATATGGTATTTACACATGTGAGTTTGCTTTATCTCACTTGTGAGTATGGTCTCAAGTCGTGACCATTTACTTATAAAAGTCTCAATGCAATCTTTTGTGGTAACTGAGTAGTACTCCATTGTATAAAATACCACATCTTTTTTATCCATTCTTTGA
>RJWM01052171.1:0-10190 GCA_004363535.1 Dasyprocta punctata | reverse complement strand
GCCTACAGTGCCGGGAGCAACCCTGCTGGGCGGCGCGGTCTGCACAGGAGCTGTGGGATGGCAGACGCTCGAGCGGAGCCGCGCGGCTGAAGAATGGAGCTGCCGTGCGCTCTGCACTCTGGTGGGGGGTGCCCAAGCTCTCCAGTTCCCTGCAGCTATGTTGCTCAATTCCCTGGTGAGCAGCTCTGGGTTCCTGGGCTGATTTGGGCTGAGCTGCGTACCTCTGTGTCCTGCGCGGCTGGCTGGCGTTTCCCTGAGGTTCGCGGCGTGCAGGATCGCGGGACCCAGTGGGCTGTGTCCTGTGCGCAGCAAGGAAGGGTGGCCTCCTGGGGCGTGCAGGTGGAGTCTCCTCCTTTACTGGGTGGGG
Organism: Dasyprocta punctata; assembly: GCA_004363535.1. Lineage (NCBI taxonomy): Eukaryota > Metazoa > Chordata > Mammalia > Rodentia > Dasyproctidae > Dasyprocta > Dasyprocta punctata. The sequence goes on along the minus strand of RJWM01052171.1, from coordinate 9,823 downwards.
GCCAAGGCCTCCCGGTCCCAGGGAGCTGTGCTGGGCACCGCGCGGGACGCAGACCCGACCCTGGTTCTGTCTGCAAGCTCGGCCCAACAGCTATGCCTCTGTTCCTAATGTTACAGGTTAAAGGGTTTGGCCTGGAGAGCATTAAAGTGTAAACACAGAGGCCCGTTTATTAGTTTCAGAGAATTGAGAAAATTTGGGTTGAACATACATGGAAAGAATTCCACAGAAAACCACCTATACAGTTAGGTGAGAAGCAGAGGTAGAGAAAGCATTTTGTTTTCCTTTTGCAGAATTCATTTTATATGTGGCTAAGAGAATCATAAAGTAAGATAATGGTACTACAAGGAGGAAGGAAGTCACATTAATGTCTACAAATACATTGATCAATTCTGTATCTCATCTATTTGAAGGTAGCATAAATGACACAGAAATAATATCACGGTAGAAATGGCTGAGAAGTGAGGTACACAAACTCAGTGTAAAAATCTTAATAGTAATCATGAGAGGCTGAAAGTTGCTGTAGAGGTGAGGAATGCCCACCAGCACATGGCAACGTGTCTGAGACAGGATGTTATAGAACAGAGGGTTGCAGATGGTCACATAGAGGTCAAAGGCCATGGCTGACAAGATGAAAATTTCACTGATAATGAACATAATGAAGAAGGCCATCTGAGTGGCACAAGCAGGCTAGGAAATGGTATTTTGACCCGTAACAAAATTAAGCAGTATTTTGAAATAAATGGCAGTGGCATTGTCCAGATCAACGTAAGCCAGGTGTCTGATGAAGAAATACATCGGTGTGTGTAAGTGGGCATGCAACTTGATCAAAGCGATTATACACAGGTTGCCCACCCGTGTGAAAATGTAAATTATGAGGAAGATCCCAAAGAGGAGGAGCTGCAGCTCAGGCAGGCTGGAGACCGCACTCAGGAGGACATTGGTTTGCACCATTTGATTGTATTTGTCTTTGAGGCCCAGGAATCTCTTCTGGGAAGGCAAACGGGAAATGTTATGTGTTTCATACAGAATCAGCAAGAAAATTATTATACTCATACATAGAATGGAAATGTTTATTCTGGTAGACCACAGAATACATTCCGATTCTAAAAGTCTAATACAGAGCATAACTTTCTCTTCCTTTAAATGAGGTATCCATGTGAAACACAAGAATACATTAAACTGTGGAGAGAATGACCAATACTGGGTGCATGATTTTATTAACAAAATTATATCAATGTTCATATAGAAACCTTCAAATTTATCTACCAACAGAATCACTTTTTATTCATATACAACAGTGAATGGAAAAATATGGTCGATGTTGAAGTAAAACATTTCTTACAGTAAGACATATTGCAGTTAATCAGCCTCAAAATATTTCCTGTTGCTCGCACACCTACATACAATAATTCTTGCTACATTTAGGAGTTGCTCTAGAAGTCCACTTTTCTAGGTTTGTGTAGGGCATGTGACTAAACTCAACAAATGCTTTCCTACCTGCCATCACATAGAAATGCAGTCTCTGAAAAACAATATGGCAAGGGTCATCCATCTTACTTGAAGGCTTTGACAGTGTGACTTCCAGCTCTTTTCCAAGGTCAGAATCACCTGAAATATAAACCTTCTCTATTGATTGAAGACATCAAGGGAGCCACATTACTGCAACTAAAGATACGTAATAAATAGAACTTGTAGAACTGCTTCAGAAGGTACCAAGAACAATGGTATAAATTTGACTACCATGAGGGATATTGTTTTCAGGATGATTAATGGCAATGTATCTTTCAGTTTTTAAATTTTTCATTTATTTAGCCATACACTATGTTTCTCAGTCACACCTTTTTCAGTCACTTTAGTCCAATAACTATAGTGGAGTTTTAGAATTCTGAAACGGTGTATCCAAATTTATCAGTGAATTCACAAAGCAAGATACTTTTTTGTCAAACCTTCTAAAATAATACATGTAAACCTCAATCAGTTATGCTCAGTGTTCCCTTGCATTCTGAGTTGCACTTCATGCTTTAATTTGCGTCATGGTGGGTTAAAGTCTGCAGACATTTGTGGAGTCTAAGTGACAAAGAACTGAGATAATGACATTTTATTTAATTATTAGTGTGCATATTTATAATGTTGAATACTATTGACAGTTTTCATTGATAAATTCTGACTTCTGATATAAGAAAATGCACCTTCTAACATATGGAGATATGTCAATTTCATTATCAAATTTAATAATTTCATAGGTTTTTATGTTGTTTCAACTAATTATTTGCAGTTGAATTTCATAACTATTTTTATTCAAAATAAATACTTACAATCATTGATCAGTTTGTATGGACAATTTTACTTCATTTTAACGAAAGTGTAGTGCAACAGACTTAAAGTTAGGGCCGGGAGTTTGGCTCAGTGCCTTAAAGCGCTTGCCCTGGCAGGCACGAGGTTGTGAGTTCAATCCCCGGTGCCGCAAAAAAAAAAAAAAAAAAAACAGACTTAAAGTTGAAAACACAGATTTATTCTTGCTTGTATAGGTGGTTTGTGTCAAAATATGTGGATTTTGAGCATTTAAAACTGTACACTTTATGTCATTAAATAACACTAGTAACACTGCAATTTTCAAGTGCATTAAACCATTTATTTCATAGAAAGTATTAAGAGCTTTTAAAATGATTTCTGCCATTTTATGATGGAATAGAGTATTCTACGATGATATTCAAATATTTTATTAAAGCATGTTACCTTTAGTTTAACCAAATTAATATAAGACAATCATTAACAAGGCAGAACTGATTAAAGATAGGATCCCCTTTGGCCTACTCTTTTGAATTGCCTGCCTGTCACATTCAGTGTCAGCTCGGTGAAACCCTGGAACTGCGTCAGTACTATTTTCCTATGGAGAAGAAATGGGATATCAACTCTTTCTGTTACTTGAATGCAGAAGAGAATGATTGTTCACTGGAACACAGGTGCCCTCCTGCACAGACACCAGGGATCCATTTTTTGGAGCTCAGCACAAAGTCATGAAGCACAGCTCAGAGAAGTTTCAGTTGGCAGGAGTTCCAGGAATCTGCACACACTGGTGCCCACTTTCGTTTCTGAGTAAGGCAGTGCAGCTAGGCAAAAGGTGACCCTGGAGACCACTAGGTAGCTTTCCTATCTTCTTCTCCGCCATGAAGTGTTCTGCTGCTGCTTCGTCTGTATGCTGTTCTTCTGTTACATCTCTTCCTCACACTCACGAACCATTCAAATTTAATTTTGAGTTTGTAGCTTTACAGAATCTGACATCTTAGGGTTTTATTTTAGAATAGATCATGGTTTTTTTGTTTTGTTTTGCACTGGGAATTGAACTCAGGACCAGGTGCTGTGCCACTGAGCTATATCCCTGGCCCAGATGGTACACTGAGTTGAATAAAGGGATCCAGAAGTCAAGCAACAACCTTATTATTGTGAAGTATTTCAGTATTTCCAAGAATTTTAGAACTTTTAAAAAATGTTTATCTCCATTTCAGCTTTCCATTTTACATCTCTATGAAGATATATCTATTCCTTCACTCTATTGAGCTTGCTTGTAGAAGAAAGAGTATCTCTGGGCTGTCCTGAATACTTTGTTGTACATATTTTACATGTGTTCACTTGGAATTCTCTACTAGGGAAGGTGGAGTACCAAATGTATGCAGAGTAACTGATTTTTCAATGTTTATATGTGCTTATTTTAGCTAGGATTTGTTTGTGGTTCAGAGGTTTCTTCATATCTTCAAAACTCTTGAAAATCCATTTGTTTATTTCTGTATATTCAATGTGTGTATTATGCAGTATGAAAAATAGAGCAAGAAGCAAGCAACATGGTAGAAAAAGCAATCAAAGACTAAAATATCTGCATACTTGGCATTTGCTATTCTAAGGAATAATAACTTGCAAAATATGAAATATTTCCATGGAACTCTTACCTTAAAATAGTTTTCTAAAATATAGTTAGTATATACTTATATTCAAATGACATTTTAATTATAAAATAATTAATGAAATAACGATAGTGTCTTATATCTGAAAATAAAATTGAACTGGGTGTCTTGTATTTCTTATTTTATTTATTTATTTATTTATTTATTTTTGTAGTTTTTTTGAGACAGGGTCTCACTATGCAGTTCAGGCTGGACTTGAGCTCAATTTGTAGCCCAGGCTGGTCTTGAACTTGCAATGATCCTCCTACCTCTGCCTCCCGAGTGCTGGGATAACAGGCACGAGCTACCACACTCAGCTCTGAGTGTCTTGTATTTCATCTGGAAACCCTAAACTCAGTTGATTCTAACTGATGAGTTCAGTGATGCACTTGGTACATTTTCTGAATCCCTTGTGACTTTCATTAGGTAAATGTCACTGTACAATCTTGCCCATCGAATGTTCAAGGATATTTGTTCAGTTCATTCAGTTTTATAGCTAAGAGTGAGAGCCGTTCACGGAGGAGACAGTGAATTATGTAATGGTTTTCTGTTTGTTTGTTTGTGCTTTGTAGTGTTTTTAAAGAATCTGCTGTGCTTTGTAGTGTTTTTAAAGAATCTGCTGACATTGTCTTTGAGTGGCTACAGTCTAACCCAAAAGTTATGGGGACTCATGAGACCTAGGTGAGCATCAGAAGCCAGGGCAATTCTCACTCACCTAACAAGAAGAATCAGATTTCCTTCTGGGAAACCGCTTGGCCTTTCTGAGTGGACAGAAGGATCCAAGTCTTCCCTCCCTTTGCGTGTTGCTTACTGAGGCAGGAGCACTTCACTTGCTCAGCTCATGACCCGTAAATCATTCGACAGACCTAAAATTTGCTTTGATGTCCCCCTCAGTGTCCCCATGAGAAAGTGTCAGGGAGACGCAAGGAAGGGAACAAACCACGCAATCAGTCAGCAGAGCTCCGCGGGGACCCCGTGGCTGCATGGAGTCACACAGCAGAGCAGCAGGAAAGAGAACTTTCAGCTTCTCCGGCTCTGGCACCTGGAAGGGTTCCAGCATCACCGTGAAATTAACGATGCTATAATCACCACTTGGGATTTTCCTTTCTCTTTATTTTACAATAATACATAGAATAAGCACTGAAGTAAAATGTGTCCTTTAACTCATTCATGCGAGGCAGTGTTTAAAAATAAGTAAGAACCAGTCTGAACCGAGTGGGAGTCACGTTGGAGCTACTCAGAGAAAATCAACTAAAATCTCAGATAACTGGAGGAAAGGGAGGGGCACACACCCTGATGTCAAAACAACTCTGAAATAAGAGACTTGCAAATCAAATAAAACATAGACAGCTGACGAGCCCACTGTGCTGAGCACCAATTGCCAGGCTGAGAACTGACCAAAATGGCACTGACTCCAGTCACACGAGATAGGTTTCGGATACAAGAGCCTTCTCTTTTGCCTTCTTCCACACAGAGGACGCTGTGACCTGGAAGCAGATTGCACCAGCTCGCGCAGTGAAGCCTGACCAGAAAGCTGTACGCCCCCACCGGCGCCACACTGGCTTTTTCTGCTGTGAGCTCTGATTGCTAACTGAACCGGCTCATCCACAAACTTAGGGGCTGCGGTGGGGGCCTGCTCGACCCTTCATGCCCTGCAAACAGTGGCTGGAGAGAGGGACACAGACAAGCAGTGTTTAAACAGCCTTGGGGGGTTGGTACTCAAACCGCTGGAGAGGAGATTGAGATGAGTCCACACAGCCTTGGGGGCTCCACAGCAGTGACAGCACTCCCACCCCACACACACCCACACCCTGGGACGAGCTAAGACACAGGATAGAGACGTGCCGGTGGGGATGGAACAGAGAGGCTGCGCAAGGACTGGGAAGAGCCAGCTGCACAGGAGACTGGGCCCGGCCCCAGGCGTCCCTGCCTGAGGACACCCTGGCAGCTGGGAGAGCAACTTAGGGGCAGTAAGGGTAAGGAGACGTGGGCGGGCTGCAGAGAGACAGGGAAAGCTCCTGGGTGAAGACCAGCCTCAGCTCCCACACCCGAAGGCCAAGGTCAGCACCACACCCTCACTAATCCTAGTGCAGGCTTGGCCTGGTCCCCCAGTTTGGGGCTGACTTTAACACTAGCACAGAACTGTACAGACTAGAAAATTTCTTTTTCTTCTTTGTTACTTTGCTTCCTTTTCGTTTTCTTTTTCTGTCTGCTTTTTTAAAGTTGTTTAGGTTTTTACCTTTATTTTTACTCTGTTCTATTCACCTTCTTTCTTTCTTTACTCAAATGTCTCTCTTTGTTTTTATATTTTCATGTGAGTGAACATTGTCCCTAATCTTTCTGGATTGCTCTGAAAATATTTCCCTTTCTTCTTCATTCTTTCTGCCCTCTTCTCCAGTTTCCCAAAATTTGGGTGATCGTCTTTTGTCCTCCAGCCCTGTGTCTACCACATATCTCTTCATTTATCTCTCAGTTTTCTCCCCTATTCTTTTTTATATTTTCCCACAACAGAATGAATCACTCTACTAAGGAAAATTCTTTGCATATCAGGTCCTGATTTCTGTTGGATTTTGTTATACAGCTGTAGATCTTGCTCCTATGGTTAAAGTTACCAAAAAAGCAATTACCATAGTTTGTCAGATTCTGGGTTTGCTTGATGCTATTGCTATTGTTAATTGTACTACTTTAGCCATGGTGTCATGCATTTTGTAATCAGTTGTTCTACTTCATGAAGTAACCATGTGATTGTCTGGGTTCATAATCATCAGCACAGTCCAGAACCAAAGGACTGGGTGCTGAGCCAAATAGATAGCAACATCTCACCATTAATGAATTGGTAAGGTGGGATCTTGGAAGAGACACAGAACACAGGAACTCCATAGACCTAGAAAACGTCTCTGAGGAGCAGGCTCTTCCTCGGGATGCCTTGATGCTAGTGATAAAACTGTCTATCATAAGAAGTTTATAAGCATCAACACAGACAACAAAATAAAATAAAATAATAGAAAATGACAAGTTGCAAAAGCAGAATGCAATCCCAAACCCAAACAAGTCCAGGGGACAATGATATAGAGAAAATCAGAAGACACCCACTTGAATTTTCAGAAATGATAGCAGATGCATGAGGCTATGGAGATAATAATCTCTCTGGTAAATAAAAGAATTAACTATGAAAATGAAAGATTTGTTCAATGAATCTAGAGTAGACAAGTGAAAAAAAGAGCTTAGGAAAATGATGGAAACAGTGAAAGTTCAACATAGAAAAGAAATGAAATCCATGGAACAGATTCAGTCAGATATCCAGGAAATTAAAAATTCCGCTGAAAAATAAACAAAACTGATTGAATGAAAGCGAAGACAGAATATTAGATCTAGAAAACAGGATTGTAATTAATAATCACAAAATAAAGACATCTTAAAAATAGCAAAGGACCATAATGAACCCATCCAAAAGCTGCAAGATGATACAAATCTTACAATATAAGATTGGTCAGAGTCAATAACAAAATGGTACGCAGTATAAACACCACAGAACATTTTCTCACAACTTCCAAAACATGGGAAAATTGGCATACAAATAAATGAGGCATATAGAAACCCACCTAGCCATGACCAAAATAAAAATACACCAAAGCATATAATAGTCAAGATTCCAGAAATTCAGCACAAGAACTGAATATTAAAAACTGTTAGAGAAAACAAACAAACAAAAAAATCTCCTATAAAGGAAAGCCCAGCAGAATCACAACAGATTTCTCAGCACAAACCCTTAAATCATGGAGAGTTTGGAGTAAAGTATTTCACATCCTGAAACAAACAACCTCCCACCCATATTTTTGTATCCTGCAAAATTATCTTTCAAAAATTAATGGTAGAAAAAGAGACTTCCATGACAATGAAAAACTGAAGAAATTCATGACCACCAAATTAGCTATACAAAATGTTCTGAAGGATATTTTAGAAAGGAATGAAGAAGACCAAAATTCAAACCATACCTTAGAAAAACGCAGCAGGCAGGCCAGCAATTAAACAGAGGGAAAAGATGGAACAAATAATGAGAAAACAACATGACAAGGACAAGTCAAAGAACATCAATTATAAGCATCAATGTAAATGGTCTCCATTCACCAATCAAATAAAGCAGACTGGCAGAATGGATCAAGAAACAAGATCCAGACCAGGCGTGGTGGCACACAGCTATAAACCCAGCACATGGGAAGCTGAGGCAGGAGGATATCACGATGCATCCTTCAGCAATCCAGGAGGTCAATAATTAGTTCAAGAACCTTTGCTTTTACAAGATGGAAAACAGAAGAAATGGACTGATTCCCAGATACATATGAATTACCAAAGTGGTGCCAAAACATATGAAAATTTTAAATAACCCAATATCAGTCAATGAAACTGAAAATATAATTAAAAACTTATCAACAAGGCAAAGCCCAAGATCTGATGGATTCACTGCTGAATTGTATACGAAATTTACCAACAACCCAGTGCCATTATCCTTCAAACTCTGTAAAGAAATTGAATGGGAATATTGGGGGGAAAGTGATAGTTAGTTGTTCTTTAAAATTGAAGATTAACTGGGGTAAATATATAGACAATGATATAATTATCTACACAGTTATAGTGAATGTTGCCTGTAGAGAGAAACTATGTATTTGTAGGGGTTAGGAATCCTGTCAAATGACATTGCGTATTTCGTAACTCCTATTTAAATAGGTTAGCATTCTATAGGAAATCCTAAGTACAGACTTTACACTTCTTCCTAAGGACACTGTGGAAAGCATTTTTAACTTCTTTGTTCCTAAAGCTGTAGATCAATGGATTTAGCATGGGGATCACTAAAGTGTAAAACACAGAGGACAGTTTGTCAATATCAGAGGACTGAGCAGACTTGGGCTGCACGTACATGAAGAAAATAGTACCATAGAAGACCACCACCACCGTCAGGTGAGAAGCACAGGTAGAAAAAGCTTTTTTTCTTCCTTCTGCAGAATGCATTCGAAATATGGCTAAAAGAATCATAAGGTAAGATAATAGTACAAACAGGAGGGTGGATGTCACATTAACAGCAGAAAACAGATTGATCATTAATGCTATATCTCGACCATTTGAGCACAGCATAAGTGATACAGGAACATCGTCGCAATAGAAATGACTGATGTGAGAGCTACAGAAGGTTGAAATAAATGTCTTAGTGGTGATCAGTAGAGCAACAAAGGCGCTGTAGAGGTACGAAATGCCCACCAGCACATGGCAACGTGTCTGGGACATGATGATGTTGTAGAGCAGAGGGTTACAGATGGCCACATAGCGGTCATAGGCCATGGCTGACAAGATGAAAATTTCACTCACAATGAATGTAACAAAGAAGGCCATCTGTATGGCACAAGCAGGATAGGAAATGGTATTTTGACCCATGACAAAATTTAGCAGCATTTTAGGATAAATGACAGTGGCATCACCCAGATCAATGTAAGCCAGGTGTCTGATGAAGAAATACATTGGTGTGTGTAAGTGGGAATCCAGTTTGGTCAAAAGGATCATGCCCAGGTTGCCCACCAGTGTGAAAATATAGACAATGAGGAAGATCCAGAAAAGGGGGAGCTGCAGCTCAGGCAGGCTGGAGACCGCACTCAAAATGAGGTCAGTTGGCTCCGTTAGATTCCGTCTGCCCATGAGGTCCTAGTAGTTCTTCTGGGAAGGAATGAGGGAAATGTTATATCTTTCCTTCACAACCAGTGAGCATATTTTAATAATCACACACAGAGGGGAAATATGTATTTTACTAGGTTATGGAATACTAATATCATTTTCTCATTCTAATAGTTGAAAAAATGGAGTATAATTTCTCTTTCTTTGAATGAATTATCCATATG
>RJWM01052170.1:0-10190 GCA_004363535.1 Dasyprocta punctata | reverse complement strand
GTAGAAATAATAATGGTGGTGATGGTGCGACTGCTGCTGCGGCTGCTGAGGGTGGTGGTGCGGATGGTGGTGGCTGTGATGGTGCTGAGGCTGTGGCTGGCCGGGCTTCTCCTCCATTGAAAGCAGATGGGACTCCCTAGCTGAGGCTGTGGGCTGCTGCACCGTCAGGATCTCCTTCCCTCTTCTTATAAAGCCCTTTTTCCCATTTTCTTTCTTATTGATGTTGTTAATATCTCAAGTTTATTACATACCGTGAGGTTATTAGGTTCCTGTACATGACATATCGTTATTCTTGTTTCCTCTATCCCTCACACTCTCCCCTCACCCTAGGGTGTAGACTTGCTAAACCAGTTTAGCTAAGCTTCTAAATGTCTCAAGTTGACACAATCATTCAACCACTACAATCCACCCCTCGTCAACTTGCAATCAGACACATTTCTTTAAACCAGTCTTCAGATACAAAGACATGCATATAATTGTGCCTAACATGTTATAACTATCCTGTGTACAAACAGAAACACACTAATTCCCTCACCAGAATAGAATGCAAGTTTTCTTTGGTTGGTGCTTACACTTATCATTTCATAACTTCAAAATTATAACATAGGTTTAACAATTCTTAAGAACCAGTATTAAGTCTATCAACATTATATTATGTTAGAACCACATTAGGGGAGAAATAGTACAATTACAATCCTCTTTTCTGTAGCTGGTCATGGGGTCATAGCTGGTATTTAGAACTACCTTCTCCCCCTATCCATTCTGTATTCCCTTGGCCTTCAGCAAGCACCTCTGCAGGCCTTGGTTTTTTCCCTGGTGGAGTGACCCATACCTTCATTCCTGAAGGCTCTGGACCATTTTTCATCCTGCTTGTATTAAGTTGTTGTAGTTTCCCATTGACTTTAATAACAGGGCATGGTAGTACCAAAAAACAAGGATTCCCTGTGGTTCAAATACACTCTTCCCTTCAGGTGAAAGACTTCAGTTTATTTTTCCATTGTTTTGCTTTTCTCAATAACCATGTTCTCCTCTGTTTCATGCTTGCAACCCATGGTTTCAGCAGAGTCTTTTCTCTGGCCAAATGTTTCAAATCACTCTACTGTCTCTCTCTTTGCTCTTAATTTCCAACATAGATCTGACCAAAAGCTCTCAACAGTAACCATACTACCTTCCCAACAGTAGACTGCACTAAAATTGTTCTGCCACCCAGGTAGTATCTCTAAACACAAGCGAAATGCAGACCAACTTTCAGCCAAAACACAATACACTACCTGGGATCCAGCAGCCAATGCAGTCTTTCTCAATAGAGCCTCCTGAGCTTCATCTTAACCAACAGCATTTCCATCAGGACTCTGATTTTCCAGGCTCTGATCAGAGTCTCCAACATAGGTCACCACATGAAAGGATTGTCTTTTTGGTCAGTCTTTCAAAACTTTTCCACTCCAGAAAGAATGGCCAAGATAAAAAAAAAAATCAACCAATAACAAATGCTGAAGGGGCTGTGGGGAAAAAGGAACTCTTCTCCACTGTTGGTGGGAGTGTAGACTGGTGCAACCACTGTGGATTCCTCAAGAAGCTAGGATTAGAGATCCCATTTGACCCAGCTATCCCGCTTCTGGGCATTTTCCCAGAAGAATTGAAAACATCATACCACAGTGATATCTGTGCACCCATGTTCATAGCAACCCAGTTTGTAATAGCCAGATCTTGGAAACAACCCAAGTGTCCATCAATCAAGGAATGGATAAAAAAGATGTGGAATTTAATACAATGCAGTATTACTCAGCTATAAAGAAAGATTGCATTGAGACTTTTATAAGTAAATGGACACAACTTGAGACCATACTCATAAGTGAGAAAAATCAAACCTACATGTGTAAATACCATATTGTCTCCCTAGTGTAAGAAACTGAAAAAGTACATATGATCCAAAATCTACAATAAATACTGTGTAAGGGTAAGAAACTGCTCAAAGAGCAAAAGTAATTGGGAAAGGGAAAAGGAGGAAAGAAGAGGGGAAAAGGAAAAAGACTTAAATCTGTATATATGTATATGTAAGATAGCTAAAATGATATACTGCTGAATGTATTAGTTACTGAGAAAGAATGGTTAATACTCAAATGATTAGATCAATTTTACATATCTATATCTGTTAACGCAAACAACTGTGTTGAAGGTAACGATACACAATATTTCAACCATTGTCAAGTTCCTATCATCTTGTTTTGTAAACCTATAATGTTACTATTTTGGATTTGCTATTGTCATTTGTTTGTCTCTTTTGTTTTTTGTCTTTCTTATATGTGTCTTTTTTCTCTTAAATAAAAAAAAACTTTCCAAATTATTACCCAAGGCTCTTAAGCCATATGGCTAGGCAACATCACAGCAATGACCCCACTCTCCTGGTATCAATTTTATTGTAGTCAGGGATTGCAAGGAAAACAATTATATTGCATGACACACAATTTATAGTATTATTTTATAATGGTCACCCAAAGAGTCAAATACAAAAGAAAGGGTACAAGAAATCTGTCTATACACTAACACCCAAAGAATCCAGCTGAGGGCCTGGATCCCATGGCAACATCTTGCACAAGTCCAGCTGAAGACCTGCGGCCCATAACAATGTCCCACCATGAGTCCAGCTGGAGGCTTAGAGCCCATGACAATGACTCATGCAAGTCTGTTTCACTGATCTGTGCTGGGAAGGCCCAAAGGTCAACAGTGGAAACTAGAAAGTCTATGCCAGTGGGATGAAGGATCTGTGTCAGTAGGTTGAGGGTTCTGCACTGGAGCCAGGAAACAATGCTCAAAGTAAGAACCAGAGCGCCCCTAAAAAGTACCACAGCCATCCTTAGTGACCATGAGGTCCCAAGTTCTGCCAACGATGAGAACAGCTGAGTTCATATCAAGAAGCCAGCATGACAAGCTTCCCCTGGAGACTGAACAGCACACCATCTTCCCTTCTGGAGCCAGGAAGTGGTAAAGACCAGAGCTCCCTCAAAGTGAACCACAGCCATTCTCGGTGGCAACAAGGTCCCAGTCTCCTCCAATGATGAAAACAGCCAAATTCATAATCAGGAAAGAAGCTTAACAAGCTCCTCCAGGAGAACCAATGGCAATGGGAGAACCAACAAAAACCAAGAGAACCGACAGCATCTTGGAAAACCAACAACACTTACTTCTTCCTCTGCAGTTCTACCTTTTATGCTGTCAACAGTCCTCAGGAGGGCCATCCACACTCAGTACCACACTGATTCAGTTCAGCTGGATGTCAAGTTGACCACCACTTGTCAATCCCCCACACCTCTATTCTGCTCCAATGATCCATATGGACTTTTTGCTTCAGCACCATGTTATTTTTATCAGTGTTTTATAGTACAGATTGAAGTCAAGTATAGTACAGCACATTTCTATATATCTGAGTGAGCCATGGATGGTAGTCTTAGGGTCTCAATGAGGTCCTTTACCCCTTCCTCTCTGATACTCTTTCCCTGCCCTGCTTCCTGCTGCCAAAAAAATTAAGGAGCTTTGCTCCATCATGCCCTTCCGTCACAACATTTCTGCTTTGAATCTGCTGATTATACTGAATTCCCAAAAACTAAGCCAAATCAAATCACTCTTCCTATAATTTGTGGGTGTCAGGTATTGTGTGTCGGCATTGGGAAAGCTAATTAATACAGAAAATTGGTACCAACAATGGGTCCTTGATGGGACTGAACCTGGTCATGTGGTTCAGAAGCCTCTGCAACTGGTTTGTTGGAGGGATTCGGAAAGGTTTGTAGTTGTTGGCTAGAAAAGCCTTAGAATCATTTAAAAGGAATCTGATAGGTGATCCTGGCCAGAGCGCAGAAGAACTGAATGCTGACAGGAATGCAGACAGTAAAGGCTGGACTCAGAAGGTTTAGATTAGGAACAAGGATTCCAGTGGTATTTGGTTTAGAAGCCATGCGTGTTGCACTCTGGAAGAAAATCTGTCTATAGAATGCCCAAGTTCTAAGGCTTTGCAAGAGACTGAGATTAAGGGTGGTGGACTAATTAAGGCCATAGGGGTTGGGCCACCCAAGCCTTCTGGAACTCACAGCTCTCAGCCACATGCCCTGGATACTGGATATGGTGCTACAGGATTTAAGGTTTGCTCTGCTGAGTTTCAGTCTTGTTTCGGTCAGATTATTTTCTAACCCCCTATTTCTACCTTTGGAATGGGAGTAGCTATTTTGCTTTCAGTCTCAGAAGTCTTGTACTTGGACTTCTTAAAATCTCTGGAACTTTGGGGGAAGAGATTATTGTGTTTCTGATTGCACACAGGATAGGTGTATTGTGCTAGACAGAATTATTAACTTGCTCTTGTCTTTATTTAGAGATGCAAGTATGGTTTAAGAAGCTGTGTTTGCACTCAGCCACCTCATCTTTGACAGAGGGGCCAAACATGTACACTGGAAGAAAGACAGCCTCTTTAATAAGTGGTGCTGGAAAAACTGGCTTTCCATATGCCATAAACTAAAACTAGATCCATGTCTATCACCATGCACTAAACTAAAGTCAAAATGAATCAAAGATCTAAATATTAAAACGGAAACACTAAATCTGCTGGAAGATGAAGTAGGTAGAAATCTTGATGACATAGGACTAGACAGAGAGTTCATGAACAAAAATCAAACTGCATGGGAAATACTTCCCAGAATCAACAACTGGGATCTCTACTTATTAAAAGGTTCTTGCATGCCAAAGGAAATCACCAACAGAGTGAAAAGAAAACCCATGAATTGGGAAAATATCTTAGTCAACTGTCCCTCAGACAAAGGACTTCTATCTAGAACATATAAAGGATTTTAAAAAACCAGGCCCTCAAAATTTAAGGACCCAATCTAAAAATGGGCATCTGAGATGAATACACACTTCTCAGAGGAAGAAATACAAATGGCAAATAAATAATATGAAAAAATGTTCAACATCAGTGGTCATTTGAGAAATGCAAATTAAAACAACACTGAGATTCCATCTCACCCCAGAAAGAATGGCCAAAATCAAGAAATCAACCAATAGCAAACGCTGGAGGGGATGTGGGGAAAAAGGAACTCTCCTGCACTGTTGGTGGGAGTGTAGACTGGTGCAACCACCATGGAAATCTGTGTGGAGATCCCTCAAGAAGCTAGGATTAAAGATTCTATTTGACCCAGCTATCCCGCTTCTGGGCATTTTCCCAGAGGAATTGTAAACATAATACCACAGTAACATATGTGCACCCATGTTTATAGGAACACAATTTGTAATAGCCAAATCTTGGGAACAACCCAAGTGCCCATCAATCAAGGAATGGATAAAAAAGATGTGGTATCTTAATACAATGCAGTATTACTCGGCTATAAAGAAAGATTGTATCGAGACTTTTATAAGTAAGTGGACGCAACTTGAGACCATACTTGTAAGTGAAATAAATCAAACTCACATGTGTAAATACCATATTGTCTCCCTAGTGTAAGAAACTAAAAAAGTATATATGATCCAAAATCTACAATAAATACTGTGTAAGATTAAGAAACTGCTCAAAGAGCAAAAGTAATTGAGATAGGGGAAAGGAGGAAAGAAGGAAGGGAAAAGGAAAAAGACATAAATTTGTATACATATATATATGATAGCTAAAATGACTTTACTACTAAATGTATTGGTTATTGGAAAAGAACAGTTAATGCTCATATGATTAGATCAATTTTACATGTCTATATCTGTTAATCTAAGAATGCTTTTGAAGGTAACAACATGCAATATTACAACCATTGTCAAATTGCTATCATCTTGTTTTGTAAACCTATGCTGTTATTGTATTGGGTTTGTTGTTGTTATTTGTTTGTCTCTTTTGCTTTTTGTTTTTCTTTTCTGTCTTTTTTTCTCTTAAATAAAAAAAAAGAAGGTGAGTTTGTTGAAAAGAGAAGGGATGCAGTGTTTAACATGGAATGCCAACTCAATTGACTATGCTATCTTTCCATTGGGTAAATGGAGTTCATTACTGGGTGTGTCTGGGTGGGTCATGGAGGCAGGCCCTGGGAGTCTATTTCTGGCTCTCCACCCCTTCCTCTCTAGCACAGTTCCTCTACTCTGCCTCCTAGCCACCAGAAATTTTGTTTTTCATGCCCCTTCACCAGGACGTTTCTTCCTTGGAGTTGAAGCCCTGTATAGAAGCCCTGGAATCTTGGAGGTAAATGAAACCTCTTTTTCTTGGAACAAAAGGTAGTAGGGCATGCCTGTAATCTCTGCACTCAGAAGGCTGAGGCAGGAAGATTGCCATGCATTTGAGGCCACCCTGTGGTACATAGTGAGTTCAAGACCAGCCTGATCTACATAGTGAGATCCTGTCTCAAAACACCAAATAAAACCAAAACAAAACCTTTTCTTTTAAATAGGGCATGTCAAGTATGATGTCCCAGGGACAGTAAAGCTGTCTAATATCATACCAAAGATATCTATAGAGTCAATGTCATCTAAACCCATTGAGGCTGGGATCATGGGACATACCTTTAATCCTAAACACTGAGAAAGCTGAGAACACTGAGAACACTGAGAAAGGGAGAAGGATGATAAATCTGAGGCCAACCTGGACAACTTAGTGAGGTCCTACCTGTCTCACATCTAAAAATAAAAATGTCTGGGAGTGTTCCTTACTGATAGAGTGCTTGCCTGGCCTGTACAAGGCCCTGGGTTCATCCCCCAGCACCGCTAATACAAACAACAATAGCAGTACCCACAACAAACCCCAATGATTTTTATTTTTTTTGCAGAAACATAAAATTCTGTCTTAAAATTCATATACAAGGTACCCAGAATAGTTTAAAAAAATCTTGAAATAAAAGAGGAAATTGAAAAACTCATGCATTCTGATTTCAATTTTTACTATAAAAAGATACAGTAAAACAGCCCAGTGAAACAATTCGTTTTGTATAAATTGTAGCTCTTTGTCTTACTAAGTTGAAGAATGAAGTCACAGACAACAGGAGGAATTTAGGAGTGTTCATTAGAAACAGTAAGAAGTGGTGGCGCACGCCTTTAATCCCAGCACTTGGGAGGCTGAGGTAGGCAAAGCGTTGTGAGTTCGAGGCCGGCTTGGACTACAACACGAGCACAAGGCCAGCCTGAGCTACATAGTGCGACCCTGCCTCAAAAAACTAGGGCCGGGAGTCTGGCAGGCATGATGCTGTCAGTTTGATCCAGGGTGCCGAAAAAAAAAAAAGAAACAGTAAGAAGAAAAAAGCTCTTGGTGGATTCCCACAAAGAGGGGATAGAAGTCCAACATTGTTACTTTGTCTTGGCCTCATATGGAGAGGAAGAGTGAGATTTATTTTAAACAGGCAGGTTTGTGGCCTTAACGTTTAAAGGAAATTAGTTGTTTGGCTGGTTTACAGGAAACTGGTTATTCTGCATTTCTAAGTTTCTAGTCTGGAGATAGGAAGGGGCTGTTAACTATGTCTTGTCTAGAGGAAAAAGAGCCTCCTTCATGGGAGAAATGATCCTTACCTCTCCATTGTCGTCTGAATCTTTCATCTTTTGTTCTTGCGTTTTATTTTATATCTATAAGCTTGTGTATTTTCTTTTATTGTACCCTATTGCTAGACTTCTCTGACTGCCTATTCATAACTAAACTAAACTACTGCAATGGTACATGCAGACAGACAGATTTGTCTATTATAGAATAGAATGGAGAGCTCAGAAATAAGCACTCACAGATGCAATCGAATGACCTTCAACTAGGGTACCAAGATCATTCAATGGGGAAAGGGAACTTTTCAATGCTAGTGCTGGAGAAACAAGATATCTTCTTATAAAATAATGAAGATGGGCCCTTATCAAATACCATATTCAAAAATTAACTTAATGGCCTTGTACACCAGAAATCTCAGCTACTCATTAGACTGAGGCAGGAGGAACACAAAGTTGAAGCCAGCCTGTTTCAAAATAAAATGAAAAGGCTGGTGATATAAGGCACCAGTCCATAACAGCACCCCTGGGTGTGGTCTTCAGTAGCAAGAAAAAAAAATTAACTCGAACTGGATCAAAGACCTAAAACAGATTAAATAATAAAACTCTTAACAGGCAACCAAGGCTGAGTTTGAGTCTTCTTGACTTCTTTCAGAGATGACCTCCTAAGTAGTAGTTCATCTATCAACGATTCCTACAGAAGAAAAAAAAAAATGAACACAGTACAATTATTATATTATATTATATTATATTAAAATGAAAATAGTACCCATTCCAGGAAACCCCCAAAGCATAAAGTGTGCCATTGAGGGGCAGATAAACTTCAGCCATGATGTCAGACTTGCTGGGCCTGGGACAGATTAGGGCATGGAAAAATTGGACATGACCTGTCAATCATGGAGACTTGTCAATCACAGCTAGAACACACGTGCAGAACAGCTTCCGAGTCCTGCACAGGACAGTTCAGCTCTGACACCGGAACGGGCTGTTAAGCTCCTGTCCTCTGTGGCCCTCTGCACCAGCCTACTCCGCACTCTGCGGGGCACACTTCTGCTTTAACTGGGCTACACTCACTCTGCAGAGTACACTCTTCAACTACCTGTACCTTTGATTCTACCTTCAATAGGTTTAACCAATATAAAACCTCCTCATTCTTTGAACAGAACAAGAGGCTGGGAAGGTCCCCTGGGCACTCCAGCATTCTGTAATACTTTGGGCAAGCCAACCAGGCAGTAAGAACAGACCACCACAGTCTGGAGAGGCCACAGGGCATGGAGCAGGGACCCAGTGTGCCAACAGCTGCAACTGTTCCACTCAGGCCCCACTGCAGAGCCGAGCCAAGTGTGCACCTCCACCCGTGCCCCACACTGGGCTGGGGAACACAACCTTAATGTGTCAGCTGGGGCACACTCGCAACCCTCCCTGGGGTGGGAGGAGCAGCCCCAAGTACCCCCTGGGACTCTGGCAGGAGGCTCTGTACTTGGACACTGGCTTTGGCTGGCTGACTGGATGCTCAGCTGAAGGTGTCCAGCCCCAGTACTTCTGGGAAGGTGGTGTGAGGGCCATAGGATGAGGGCAATGGGACCAAGCTGGGTGCAGCACCAGATTCCCATGCCAAGCTTGCCCACATGCTCTGTGTGCCAGCCAGGGTTAGGGGATGCCCAAAGATTGCTCCAAAGCAGGCAGAAGGTGATCACTTAAGGCTCGTCCTACATGGAAGCCTATGGAGCCACCACTGTGCAAGGCTGGCTGGGCGCTTCTGGTGGAGTCCAAAGCAATGGCAAGTAGGTGGGGCCATTAGTGTGGGCAGCCCAGGCTTCCTACCGGCTATCTCCAGGCCCTTAGTGCCGGCCACCTGGATGGGAACCACAGTGGCTTCTGCCCAACAGCACTGCTGCTTCCCTTGGGGATTGGGCAGGGCCATTAGTGCAGCTCAGGCAGGTGGGAGCCATAATCACCTCTCATCTAGCAGCTCTCCTGCCTCCCTTGGGGGTGGCTATCTCTCCTGCCTGCCTCTTGATGCCCCTCGCCGCCACCTGTGCAAGGTTGCCAAAGCGGGAAGAGCTGTTTGATCCACGGGAAGGAGGTGCCCACTCACTGTAGACCTCCAGGGGCTAAGGCCACATCAGTGAGGGGGAGGGTTAGGGGAGTGGATGCTCCCCTGCCTGGTTCTCGCTTTCCACACACAGGAGACTGCAGGCTGCACCCCAGTACACCAGAACCGGAGTGTGGCCAGGGCCAGGGCACCTGATGAACGCGATCTGCAGTGCGTACCAGTGCAGCAGCCCAAGCAGCTGCCACGACCCATGAGGCAAGAGTGAGCAGACACAGGGGCCCAAGTCTGGGCCCCCGGCGGTAACTGAATTGGGGGAGGCACCCCGCCCCCGCCGCCAGTTCTAGAACCACAGCTGCTGCACCTGGTGCTCCCGGGGACAGTCTACCCACCCCCAGTTCCCGACACCTCTTGGCCCACTATTTATACCGGCAGCCTGGGAGGAGGAGGCAGTTCACATGGCACAGCCATGGGCACTCTGCTGGCCTTCGCGGTTGGCCCGGTGCTGGTGTCCTTGGCCTGGGAGAAGGAGCTGTGATCACGGCGGTGTCCTCCATAGTCCTGCAGGTTGGAGGCTTCCAGAGAGCCTGCGACACCCGCAGCTTTCTGTGAACAGCAGTAGCAAAAGATGGCACTGTGAAACCCTTGACATTCATGGAATGGTTTT
>RJWM01052169.1:0-10187 GCA_004363535.1 Dasyprocta punctata | reverse complement strand
GGGAGGCTGAGGTAGGAGGAGCGTTGTGAGTTCGAGGCCAGCTTGGGCTACAACGCGACCGCAAGGCTGGCCTGAGCTTACACAGTGCGACCCTGCCTCAAAAAAACTAGGGCTGGGAGTTTGACTCAGCGGCTTACGCGCCTGTCAGGCAGGCGCGAGGTTGTGAATACGATCCCCGGTACCGCAAAAAAAAAAAAAAAAAAAAAGCACAATTGCTAAACTAAGAAATAAAATTCTCCTACGAGAGGCTCGCCGTGTTTTTCCCGTCGTGGGCAGCCCAGTCTACACAATTTTAAGTGTGCGTTGTAATTCCGTGTTTCATTCTGAGAGCATTGTAACTCCACACGTGGTTATAAGAGATCGCGCAAGCCGGGCGTGGTGGCGCACGCCTTTAATCCCAGCACTCGGGAGGCTGAGGTAGGCGGAGCGTTGTGAGTTCGAGGCCGGCTTGGGCTACAACGGGAGCGCAAGGCCAACCTGAGCTACGTAGTGCGACCCTGCCTCAAAAAACTAGGGCCCGGAGTTGGGCTCAGTGGCTTAAGCGCCTGTCTGGCAGGAGTGAGGTTGTGAGTTTGAACCCCAGTGCCGCAAAAAAAAAAAAAAAAAAGAGATCGCGCAGCACGGCCCCTGCGCACCTACCCCGCTGTGCCCACAGCACCGTATGAAATCACGGCGCGGGACGGCAGGGGTTCGGACGCGTCACGTGGACGCACGCAGAAAGCAGCCTTTCCTTTCGGGATGGGCTGTCTCCGATCAGCATCGTCCTCTGGGGATTCACCCAGGAGTCGCCGGACCGTGAGGTCATTCCTCTTGCTGGCTGAGTCGCGTCCCACGGCACGGACATACCATTTCCCCCGCCACAGGCCATCGCGTTGCTGCTTCCAGCTCTCGGCCCTTCTGTGCAAAGCTGCTACACGCATTTTGTACACAAGTTTTCACAACGCGGGCTGCAGCAGGCAGACGCGCGGAACATGGAAATAACGGCGCTGCGTGTCAGCAAATGCAAGCCTACAAGGCAGCTGGCGCTCATGGAGGAAGCCGGGGCGGAGGAGAGGCACGGAGGCCCGCGTGTCTGGGGGAGGCCCTCGGTAAACGGCGGGCAGGGAGCTCACGGCGGATGAGTAACAGTGAGACTTGACATCAAGGGCTCACCTGGATGACGCGTGTGGTCCTCAGTGCCACTCTTCATGGTGGCTACTGTTTATCATCTAGATTTTCCAAAGGCAGAACAGGGTCGGGGTTATAGCTCAATGGCACAAGTGCCTGCCTGACAAGTACAAGGTGCTGGGTTCGATTCCTGGTACAAAAAAAAAGAAGACATCACTCCACAGCTATGGCACAACTTATCCGGTGCCAGCCCAGCACCTGTTCACTCGATCACCTGACGTCTGTCGGGCAGCAATAGCAGAGGAACATTTCCTGGTCAAGAGGTCCATTCCAATCTGCCTCTTCGGCTATATTTCCACACAGAGCTCTGTCACACCCAGAATGTTACTTAGTTCTTTCTGGGTCAAGGTTATTGATGAGAAGTCACAATACTTTGAGTACCAGCTTTAGTCATAGGCAAGAATCTTGGTGTACACAGTTCCAGCATTCAGAAGGCTGAGGCAGGAGGATCACCCCTAGATCAAGGCCAGCCCAGGCTATTTAATGCGACTCTGTCTCAGAAAGCAAACAAATGGACAGAAAGAGAAAAGAAAGAAAAAAAGAGAAGAAGGAAGAAGTCTTTGTGTGACATCTCCTACCAGAGGGAGAGCACTAAGCCACAGGGCTGCTTTGTGTGCGTGTGTGTGTGTGCATGCATGTGTGCAAGTTTATGTGGCAAGAGCAGGGTTGAAGCCTCTGCTTATGTCGATTATCTGCTTACGCGACAACAGCTGTACCAGGGCTTCGGAGCCCACTGAGATAACGAGTGCGTTTTTGCATTCTCACAGCTGCTGCCTCCCAGGTAGGTGGCATCTGTGTGCAGCTCACTCCTGGGCCCCTCTGCAGGCGACCCGGACCACGATTTGCCTTCGGTCCCGCCGTGGGCGTGCATGGCTGCTCCCTGCCCTTGGAGTGTTGCCCTGGTGTCAACAGCTGTGCGCTCTGAACCTGGCTTGATTGCTTGTTGGTTTTTCCTTTGAAAGTCAAATGCGGCTTTTATAACATCAGCGTTTCCAACCCTGGGGGTGTAGAATGAAAAGCTCCCTGGCTCACAGCGTCCTGACTTGGTGTCCCCCTGTGCTTGGCATCCAGGGGTCACCCCCCAACCCCCCACTCCCACAGCAGGGAGCCTGCTCTTGGCATCTTTCCCATGAGAGCTGTCCTGGGGGCTGTGTAGAATAGTGATGACCAGTGTGTGCTCCCAACTTGAGATCCGCGCAGATGTCATCCCTGTGCAAAGCTCCAAGGAAGCAGTTTAGAACTGAAGACATCTAGGCCAGGCAGGGTGGGGCACACTTGTAATCCCAGTTACTCGGGAGGTTGAGGCAGGGAGATTGAGAGTTCCAGGTCTTCCTGAGCTACACGAGGTCAGCCTGGTGTTAGCGGGACCCTGTCTCAAGCAAACCAAAGCAAAAAACAAAGAGGAAGACTCCTGCCCAAGAGGAACCGTGTCTCTGCTCCCTGGAGACACGGTTTTGGAAGTCGCTGTAGCTTTGTCTCCTTGCTTCTGCCAGGCCTGGCTGTTGTAAACAGGCGATAATGTTAGCAGCTCTGTGATAGGCAGGATGCCCAGAAGTCGGGGGGAGAGGGGTGCTGAGCCCTGAGACGTGGCCTTGGCATCCAAGTGGGGGCAGTGAAAGCCAGGCAGGCACGTGAGCCGCGCTGCCCTCCCCAGACAAGCGACCCCAGAGGAAACCTATGCTTGGGGCCAGCTTAGCCCTGTGGGTTTGTGGTCAGACAGGCCCACGGGTCTCTCTGTGACCTGTCGCTCTTGCTGAGCATTCTTCTTATTTATTTTTTGTTTTGTTTTGTGTTTCTTGGTGACAATTCTTATTGCACCAGGTTACTTCCCCAACAGCCAAGCTAACTTCCGCCGCGGCAACCTCATTCTGTAAAACCCTCAGAGTACAGTGGTGACAACTGGCACCAAACACACGCAGAAAAATGCTTTCTAAAAGGATCGCTGCAGCGGCAGTGGCCAGAGCACGTGGCCCAGGAGTCCGAAACACTGGGATCTGACTGGCGACGTGAAAGGCAGGTTCCACAGACAGAAGCAGCCCCACTAAAGGGCAGGAAAGGCCGGCGTAGTGGTGCACACCCAGAATCCCAGCACTTGGGAGGCGGAGGCAGGAGGATCACTGTTGAGTTCAAGGCCAGCCTGGGGTACAAAGTGAGCTGAAGGCCAGCCACAACTGCATAGTGAAACCATTTCAAAAAGGAAAAAGAAAAGTGGTGGGGGGCAGGAAAGAAAGTGGCACCCCATCCCTCCGGCCTCGAGCATCCCAGGGTCTGTGCTGGCACTGTGCCCTGGTCAGCCCGCTGGCTGGCACTACCAAGCCGATGTCACCATTCAATGGAAACGTGTGTGTTTGTTACTGATGACCCTGGTAAGTGACCGGACCAGCTCTGCTCAGGTGGTAACTACACAGCTGCCCAGGCAGAGGACACCCAACAGTTCCCTGGCCCAGCGCCCCAGGAGGTGAAGGAAAGCACGTGCCGAGGTCAGGAAACCAGCGATGGCTTCAGCCCACGACGTGTTTACTCGCTGCCCAGTGCAGCAGCCCCAGGGCCTCACCTGGCCTCTCGCTTGGGCTCCGACGGTCTCCGTTGCTGTTTGTCCGTGAATCTCCGGCTCGTTTCTCCACCTGCTTCCTTCCTGGTCTTTCCCCCTCCCGCACCCAATCCCAGGGCTTCTTCCCTGTTCCTTTCTTTCTCTTGTGTCCCCTGCCTGGACCTCTTATCAAGAGACCTCCCTTGTCCCCTCTGCTTCAGATGTAACCTGCCCGCCCCGATGTCCCTCAGGTACCCTGAGACGCAGAATGTCCGAAAGTAACTCGTGGTCCGGCCTTTGTGATGCTCCAGCCATGTTCCCGAGTGGCCTATGTCAATGAGGAGGAGCCGCCAGGGATAAGTGGACACCTAGTGCCCTCCCCACAATGCACTGGTCACCAAGGGCTGTCCCTCCTGTCTCAGTGTCCACTCCGCCCAGCAAGGATTATAGCTTTCTCCTGTGACCTCAGCCACTCCCGTCCCTCCCACTCCCCCGATACTCCTGCTGAAGGCGTCGCTCAGCTCTGCAGCTTAGACTCATCCGCGTCACCTCAGCTGCCCTGGTCTCGGGGTCCCCAAGCACACCGGGCACATGAGGGCACCTGGGCCTCTGCCCAGGCTCTTTCCACTTCCTGGACCGCCCTGCCCTGCATTTACACGGAAGCTCCCGACACTTCTTTCCAGACGCTGTTAAAGCGTCACCACCCCACATGCAGCCCTCACTAGTACTTGGTGGCATTCTTGTCTCTGTCCCCATCCCAAGACTTGAGGTCCTTGGGATCTGGGAGTGTCCAGCTGTGCCCTACATCCTGCCCAGCACCGCCCGGGAAGTGAGTCAGCCCCTGTCCCATGCGTCCACGCTGTAAACGCACGTGGCGGTGGTAGGTGAGTGGCTGTCCTGCTTATCAAACCTGCTGCTGTGATACTTCCATTCCTGTCACCCTTATTTTATACTTAACAGTGGCCGCAGCAAGCAGTCATGACAAGGCCAGCACTTCAGATGTGTCCAAGAAGCCGGGCGTGGTGGCGCACGCCTTCAATCCCAGCACTCGGGAGGCTGAGGTAGGCGGAGCGTAGTGAGTTCGAGGCCGGCTTGGGCTACAACGCGAGTGCAAGGCTGGTCTGAGCTACATAGTGCGACCCTGCCTCAGAAAACTAGGACCGGGAGTTTGGCTCAGTGGCTTAAGTGCCTGTCTGGCAGGCACGAGGTTGTGAGTTTGATCCCCGGTACCAAGAAAAAAAAAAAAAAGATGTGTCCAAGAGGAGCGGTAAGCACTTCCTCAAAGGGAAAAGGTGAAAGTACAATGAGCTATTGGAAGAGACCACATTAAAAACCTTCACTGCGGTACTGTTGCAGTGGTTCCATTTCACTCTTGCTGTAGGTACCCTCTCGCTGCGGCTAACTTATACATTTGACTCCATCATTCCTGTGTAGATGCAGGAAAAAAGAGCAAAGAGGGCTCAGTACTGTCCGAGGTCTCAGGAATCGGCTGGGGTCTTGGAACACATCCTGCCCGGAGACGGTGGGACCCTTATACGCTGAGCGTCCCAGTCTGGAATTTGCTGAGACACCATCCTGTCCCACTGCCCCTGTTCCATGGTCTTTAACCCATCATTTAGGTGACGAGCATACGCTAAGTGATAAGAGTCGGGCCAAGGTCGAAGCAGTGTCCTGTCTAAAAGTGGATGGACTCACGGGAGGGGCATGACGAACAAAGGCAGTCCCTGGAGGTGCCTGGTCCCTGGCCGCAGGGAGCTAGGGCTGAGCAGGTCGGTGGGGTGCACCTCTCCTCTCCTCCTCCTAACCGCAGCCTGCATTGGACAGTTCAGTAGCAAAGGCTAATGTTACTGAGCTCTCCCATTACACCCAACATTTGTTTTATGGTTAGAAAGCTCAACTTTATGCTAATACCATCCAATCCTGTACCACCTGATTTGTTTTTCTTTGCTGTATTGGGATTGAACCCAGGGCCTTCACACTAAACTATATCTCCACTCCTTTCTTTCTTATTTTGAGACAGGGTCTTGCTAAATTGCCCAAGCTGGGCTTGAACTTGGAATCTTCCTGCCTCAGCCTCCCAGAGTGCTGGGATTACAGGTATATGCTACCATGTCCAGTCCCTCACCACCTAATTACCATAGTATTGCTAAGGGGTGTACCATAGACTAATATGAGGTATACAAAGGAGTAAAACTCTCTTCAGCAGGCAAAATGGAGGAAGTATTAAGCATGTTGCACTTTTCTTTGATTTCTTATCCAGAACATTTTGGAATGTGACTTCCTCTTCTAGGTGCCTTGGAAATATCATGCAGGGCTCAGGCGCACAGGAATAGCAAACGTGAAGGTCTTCTGACAGCAAACGCTGCCAGAGCTCTGGGTTTTGTTTTGTTATGGTTTGTTTGTTTGTTTGTCTTTCTGAGACAGGGTCTCGCTATGCCACTCGGGCTGGCCTGGAGCTCACTCTGTAGCCCAGGCTGGTCTTGAACTCACAATGATCCCCCTGCCTCAGCCTCCTGAGTGCTGGGATTACAGGCATGCCACAAAGGATGCTGTTTTTAAAAACGATCTCTGAATGTGTTTAATTTTTCATCTCTTGTTGACCTGTCAGTCTCCACCTGCTTTTCGTGTCAGCCTTTTTCACTGCTTCTCATCTTCTGTGGCTGAGAAGCGTAGAAGTTAGCCATTCCTAAAATAACAGGTCTCAGGGAGAACTGAGGCTTAGAGCTGGGCAAACTGATCAGCACCCTGACTCCGGAATCTCAGGGAGAGGTCTTACCAGCACGGCCCCAGCTTCCCGAGAACAATGGACTGGCGCCCCCTACCTGCCTTGCAGGGTAAGACAGAGACTCAGGATAAAAAGCTCCAAGCCCAGTGACTGTAACATGACCTGGGTCGCCAGGTGTGGCAACGCATGCCTGTACTCCCAACACTCCAGAGGCTGAGGCAGGAGCATACCCTTGAGTTGGAGGCCAGCGTGGGGCTACATGGTGAGTTCAAGGTCAGTCTGAACTACACAGCAAGATGCTAAGAAAAGAAAAAAGAAAAAAGAAACTTTTTTTTTTTTTGTGGCATCGGGAATCAAACTCACAACCTTGCACCTGCCAGACAGATGCTTAAGCCACTGAACCAAACTCCCAGCCTTATTTTTTTTTGAGACAGGGTTGTGCTATGTAGTTCAGGCCGGCCTTGTGCTCACCTTGTAGCCCAAGCTGGCCTCAAACTCACAACCACTCCACCTACCTCAGCCTCCCGAGTGCTGGAATTAAAGGCGTGCGCCACCACGCCCGGCAGATACCGGTTATTTTTGAACCCAAGCAGAAATTCCTTCTGGTAGACAGCTAGTATTGGCTGCGTCGGAAGAGAGCTGGATACTGCGTGTGCACCGTCCGAGGGCTGCAGTGTGTGGCAGAGAGAGCTGAGGCGCTGTGGGTGTCACGGCTGGGCTGCGCCCACGCTAGAGCAGCCCCAACAAAGCTGTGAGACAGAATCGCCAGACGGTCATCCACAGGAGACCGGGACAACACTGCATCATCTCAACACTCTTGGTCACTCAATTTTGCAAGTGAGGCCTATTCACCAAAAGCAAAACGAAACAACAAACCTAAAAGCAAAACACTCTCTTTCCAGTTTTTTGTTTGTTTTGGAGACAGAGTCTCCCAATTTAGTTCAGGCTGGCCTTGAACTCACTATATAAGCAAGGCCAGCCTGGAACTTGCAGTGATTCTCCTGCCTCAGCCTCTTGAATGCTGGGGTTACAGGTGTACACCACCACATCTGGTTACTCTAGTTTTTAAAAACTGGATATAACTGTTTATAATAGTCTTTTATTAAATGTCTTTGAAACTCTGGCTCTCTGAAATCTGTTGTACTTTTAAGAAGTATATAGTTTAGAATTAACAAATGATATTCTTCTGGCCATAAAAGCAGGGGGGAAAAGCTCCTTCATTTTCTCCTGAAAAGAAAGATGAGTTGGGTAAGATATCATGGTAATGCCAGCTCCTTGGGAGGCCGAGGCACGCAGATTGTCAAATTCCAGCTCAGCCTGGGCAGCTTACAAGGCATTGTCTCAAGGTAGGAATCGGGCGGGCTGGGGATGTGGCTCTGTGATGCAGAGTGCTGGCCTAGCGTGGGTAGGGCCCCGGGTTCAATCCGACAAATGTACAAAGGAAAATGACTAGCTAACGTCTCAGCTCACTTCAAACCCTCGTAACGCCCCCCAACCAAATGGGTGACCTTCCCTTCTTTGCTAGATGAATCATTGAGGTTTACAGAAACGGACTCCCATGGTAGCAAGATTTAATTCTGAAGGAAGAAATCACTGAGACTCAGCAGAGGGAGACTCGTCGTGGGGAGTATTTGACCTTGGCAACATGGTGTAACAATCCTTCAAAGAAAGCAAACTTTCTAAGTGCTCCTGTGGCTGAACTCAGTGACTATCAGAGAGGTGGAGCTGCCAACGGTACACCTTCCCAGGGCTTTCGTCCCAGAGGCTGGGCTCCTGGCAGAGTCCGCAACGCAAGGATTTGAGCCACACAAACTATCTGCTGGCCAGAAGGAATGCACAGCACAAAATGTTAACACTGTTCACAACTGGCAGTGGAGGAAAATGCCAGTGTTCTTTCCTCTTATCTCTAATCAAAAGGGCTAACAGGTTTTCTGATCTGTTTTCTGAGACAGTCTTGCTATGTAGTCCAGCATGGCCTTGACTCACTATGGAGCCCAGACTGGCCTCAGATTCATGGGGACCCTCCTGCCTCAGCATCCCAAGGGCAGGCATAGCAGGTGTGTGCCACCGCACCTGGCTAACAAGTTATTGATTATTGTTTATTACTTTGTGTGTGAGTGTGCATGCATGTTTCGGGACAGGGTTTCCTTATGTTGCACAGGCTGGCCTAGAATTCATCATCTTCCTGCCTCAGCCTCCCCACTATCTAGAACTTCAGAACTGTGGTTCCACACTTGGCAAATTCTTAACACAACCATGTAACAGGAGATCTGACTGAGGCGCTGTTCTTTGGAATAAAATAAGGTTCTCAGAAGAACAAAGTCAAACAGATAAGGACTTTAAAGGCCTGAAAGCTTGGTCCTGAGCGTGACAAAGCAGCACGCGGACACAGGGAAGACAACTTCTGGGGCGGGGACTGTGCTTCTGATTCCTGCATCGCACCTTTGGATTGAAGTGTTGTCGTAGCAATTTTGCAAAGCATACAAAAAAAAAAAAAAAAAAAAAAAAAAAAAAAAAAAAAAAAAAAAAAAAAAAAAAAAAAAAAAAAAAAAAAAAAAAAAAAAAAAGAGAGAGAGAGAGAGAAAGAGAGAGAAAGAAAAGAAAAAGAATCAAACCTTCAGGCAGGGGCAACAGACATCATTCGGACAGGAATTTTCTGCCAGGCTCGCTGGCCATGCCATGACTCAGTGGGAAAATAAAAAGTACAAGTGAAGGCAAGAAACTGTATCAAGAAACAGAGCGCTGTCATTCATCAACAAGATGTTGTAAGTATGTATCAAAAGGAACACTATTTGGAGACCAAAATGTCTGAGAACCATTATCCCAGGGATAATGTAAGGTCCAAGTGGATTTATAAACAAAAGTGTTTTGCATAACAAAAACTGCGATAAACACACAAGACAGCTCACACTGGTGATGCGGGGGAAACTCCCAACCTGCTACACGTCTGAAACGCCAAGTTCACGTTCTCTAAAATTGAGGAATGAATGGTAGGAACAACAGAGGTTAAGAGTAGGAAGAATTTATTGAAAGAAAGCAAGCTTCTGTGGAAGAGGGACAGAAGGGCGTCTGGAGAGTGGGTTGCCCATTAATCCCGCTTCTCAAGGGCGTTTACTGAGCAAAGCCACGAGGCGAGGTGTGTTCAAGGTCGGGCAGGACTATAATCAATCAATAAGGTTACGAGTACAGTTGCGTAGGTAATATTGATCCATTGGGATATCACAAGGTGGGTATGAGGTGGGACCAGACTATGGTGAACCAGTAAGGTTACAATGAGCACAGTCGCTCGGGTAATACTGAGTAAGTGGGGATCAAAATGGGAAGTCACATGGCAAGCCTGCAAGGGATAGAGAAGGACTTTCTGGAAGGGGCGGGTTGGGGAGGTTTGATCCTCCACCCCAAGGCGATCATGCTTCCATCAATCACTGCTGTTCCTCCCTAGGGGAGATAGCAGTGAGTAGTGCTTTGTTTTGAAGCCTGGCCCTTCAGTGAATGCCCCTCCAGCCACAGCTGACCTCTGCGTGGACCTCTGGAGTGCTTGGGCCCTGTCTGACTGTCTATAACATTTCTACCTAACTCAGCAATCTGTTAGGGTTTATACATTGTGTCAACTTGAGAAGTCTAGCAGCTTAATTAAGTAAGGCAGCAGCTCTACATCCTGGGGCATAGAGCATAAGCAGTTACCTGGCCATTGTGTCAATTTGAGAAGGCCAAAAGTTTAGCTGAGAGACTCAGCAGGAAGCCAGGGTTCTTACTTTGTAAACA
>RJWM01052168.1:0-10200 GCA_004363535.1 Dasyprocta punctata | reverse complement strand
CATTATTTCCTCAAATATTTTGTTTCTCCCTCCCTTTTCAAAGGCTCCAACTACACATACAGAAATTGTTCTACTGTTCATTGGTATCAAATTAATTTCCCTTCTATTCTTCTTCCTGCGCTTCATTTTGGATAGTTTCTGTTGCTGTGTTCTAAAGTTCACTATTCCTACTGTAATACTTAACCTGCCACCAATCCTACCCCTTTTCTTTTTCATTTCTGATATTGTAGCTTTCATCCCTAAAAATTCAATATGGGTCTCTTGTAATTCTCCCATATTTTTATCTATGGTAACTTTTTCAACATAATGAACACAATTATAACTTTTAAAGTCCCTGTCTGATAATTCTAACATCAATGTGACTTCTGACTGTGTTTGATTGATTTCTTTTTTCCCTCATTTACAGTTATACTTTTTACTGTATCTTTGCACGGACAGTAATTTTTTGTTGAGTTACAGCCAAATTTTACATTGTTGGTGAGGATGGCATTTTTCTAACTCTTACTGGTATTCTTGGGCTTTACTATAGGATATAGTTAGGTTTCTTTCTTTCTTTCTGGTACTGGGGATCAAACTCAGGACCTTGCACTTGCCAGGCAGGCGCATATGCTGCTGTGCTATATCCCTGGCTAGTTAGGTTTCTTGATAACAATTTGATCCTTTGGGGTTTTGCTTGTAGGGTTTGTTACATTGGGCCTAGAACTAATTATTATTTCTTCTGAGTATTCAACCTAATGCCACATAACTGCAGTTTTTCAGCTTACCTCTTGGGAGTAGATACTATTCCCAGCACTGCATCACAACCCAGGACCGCATGCCCTGTCCCTTCAGTGCTGGGTCTTGCTGTCCAGGACCAGTTTCCCCATGGGCACCACCCATCAGTTTGCTGCTGAATACTGCAGGGTTGCTCTGCCATCTCTGTGCATTGTCTCCTCTTCAGACATGAGTAAGATACCATGCGTCACACAGTGGTTCTGTGTCTCAGTTCTGCAAGCTCTAATTGCGAACTCCAGCACTGGTCTACTGAGCCTCTCAACTCTACCTCCTTAACTTGGGGTTCTGTGGGGACCCATATGGCTTATGTCTCCCTGCACCGCCACATGGAAATTCAAGACAGCAAGCCAAAGCAATCAAGAGCGTCACCCAATTTGTCTGATTCCTCTCAGAACCACTGTCTTTTGTCACTCTGTGTCGTGTCTTGAAAACTCTTGTTGAAGGGATTTGGCAAGGGAATTTTAGTTTCTTCCTGAAGTAGGCTGAAGACAGTCTGTTTCCCATGTGGCCAGTGGTGGAAACTCTATTTGTAATGTGGCTACTAGAAAGTTTAAGATTACATACTTGTCTTGTGCTGTATTTCTACTGTGCAATGCTATTTTGGACAGCCACTGAAGTCATATAACTCTAAAGTAAGTAAGGAGCCTAAAAAGGCTGAAGAAAAAGTCTCAATGAACTTCAATGCTTGAAGATCAAGGGGAGAAAGAAGATGGCAAAACAAACTCAGAAATTTCAGCCTAAGAATTAGAAATCCAAGAAAGTATGGAATTGTTAGAATAACTAGTGCTAAGGGAAGTACAATTGTATAAAACAGGCCTTACTGTTTGTGAACATGTGAGTTAACAGAAGAACATTAAGGATAAGTAACAAAAAATTGCTGAAGACTGAAGGCCTAGTCACAGTGAACTCATGATGGCTACCATGGCTGGTTTCTCAAAGCACATCTGTGCAGATGTCTGCCAGAGCATGGAACTCAACCGACCTGGCTTGCCCGGTTACACTACAATCCTTCTATATTCTATTTCCTATATCACGTGATCACCTCATGTAAAAGAACTATTGCTACCTATCACATATTTGCCTCCTCCTGATTATTCATTCCTTCTGATTATTTATTCCTTCTAATCTTATCTCCTATTGCTAAGATAGGCCTTTAATTAGCAGTGTAGGTCAGGGCATTATGACCTACATTATACCCTCCAACTATCAAACCAATAAACTACAATAAAAAATTCAATTTAGGATTCTTTGTTTCTAATCTCTTTTACTTCACCTGTGTATTCAACACATGTTCTCCATTGCTCTATATGGCACTTTTGCAGAGGAAAGGGTTATCTCTGGCCCCTGGATTCATTAAAGATTAATTATTTTTTGGAAAGACTTCACTATGTTTGATGGTTTTTTCCCATACAAGTCAATAAATTAATCAGAGAATAATTTAATCACACCAAACACAACGCAAAATCAATTTCAAGAACTGACCTTAAATAAAGCTGGAACTACTAGAAGGTGAGAAAATTTCCTGCAAACATGAAAAAAGCAGTGATGCTATAGGTCACCACATCATGAAGCCTTAGATTAGTTTTTGAACGTATCAAGCACCTTATTTCAAATCCCTATCATAAAATTATTAAAAAGGCAGAGAGGTTTGGTGATAAAGCCTCAACAAATTTCAAAAACTAAAATAATTCAGAATAAATTCTTCAAACATCATATTAAGCCTACAAATCAGTAACAAAAAGATAATGAGAAAAACTACAACTGCCAAAAAATTAAACAATACATCATTTATGAAATCTTTTAAGTAATTCACAGGTGCAGTAGGCAGGATAATGAATGGAATCCTTAAAGACGTCAATGGCTTATGCCTACAGTCTATGAAATATGTTGTTTTAATTGGTTAAATAAATTTTACAAATGCAATTAGGATTAAGATCTTGGGAAAGGGCAATAACCCTGGATGGTTCATATGGACCCAACCAAATCATATAAGTCCTTAAAATCAGATAACCTTTTCTGGATGAAGGTCAGAGTGAGACATAACTAAGGAAGACCAGTCATAGGGATGCAAGACTGCTAGCTGTGAAGAAGGAGGAAGAGGACCTCCAGAAGCCAGAGGCAAGGACAAGCAAGGAAAGGCCTCTAGGAGCTACAGAAGCCCAGGAAACAGATTCTCTGTGGGAGTCCCCAGGAAAAGACACTCCTGCTCACATCCTGACTTTAGCCCAGTGAGAGTCACGTCAAATTTCTAACTCCTAACCATAAAATAATAAATTTGTGTTGCAAGTCTTTAAGTTTATGGTAACTTTTATAGTAGTGATAGAAAACTAATTGAATGAGATTTTAAAAAAAGAATCAAAATAGAAAGGAGAAAATATTTGAACTTATCATAAATAAGATGTATCAAAGCCTATAGAATGTAGCTAAAGAAGCACTTAGTAGAAAGTTTACAATCCTAAATGTATATAGAAAAAAAGGCTAAAGCTCAGGTAGGTAAGCTTCTAGCTCAAAAATAAAAAGTCCAGCCTTGAAGAAGGAAACAAAGGGGTCGGGGGTTTAGTTCAGTGGCACAAGCACCTGCCTGGCAAGCGCAAGGTTACAAGTTCAATCCCCAGTACCAAAAAAAAAAAAAAAAAAAACACCAAAAAGGAAACAAAGGAAAAAGATCATAAAATAGAAAACACACAACAGTCAAAAGAAGCCAACAATAGATTCTTTTAAGATTCATAAAGCTGACAAATCCCTCATATGATTAAAATAAAAATACAACAAATTACCAATACCAAAAAACACCCTACACAGCAGTCAAAGATACAGGGCATTAAAAATCATGCTACAATTAATAAATGTGACCATTTGAGTAAAGCAAATTCCTTAAAGATGAGAGTTCAAGGCCAGCCTGCGGTATATAAGCAAGTTCAAGGCCAGCCTACACTACATGGTGAGACCCTGTCTCAAAAAAAAAAAAAGAAAAAGAAAGAAAGAAAGAAAAAAAATACAGAAAGAAAAAAGACTTCATTGTAAGGGACTTGAGACCTTTCACCATAAAATCAGTCTTTTTTTTTTTTCCTGTGTTATATGGCAGGTTGTATGATCATTAGGATTGTTATCAGCTCGTCCTGGTCTCATAATAAAACTCTGGTTTTGAAAGTGTAATTTGAAAATTGTATTGTTCTGGGAAAGTAGCCTCCCAAAAGTAAAGCAATCGCTAACTCGTTATACTTGATAATCTGATATCTTGGTAATAATACAATTATTTTGTGTTTCCAAACAACATAAATAGTTGCAAACTTGTGTTCATGTTGAAAAAATAAAACCTTATATCTCTGCTTAAAAAAAAAATTCCTTAAAGGATACAATATAGCAACATTGACAAAAAGAGAAAATACATCTTTTTAACAGACATCCAATTTTAACAGTTGGTTTTCTAATTTAAAAAAAAAGTGAACCCACAATTAGGATGCTTCCCATACAGTTCTCAAATTTGTCAAATGTAATAATTGTTCTGTGACTGTTTAGAAGAATAATCCTATTTTCTGGTAAGGTAAACTATGAGATAAAGGTAATGATGTCCATAATTTACTTTTAACTTCAGCGAATATAAATACATTTGAAAAATACACATATATAAAAGTATGCACAAAGATTAGCAATCAAATCCAATGAAGTATAAAAGTAATAATATATGTTTAAACTGAACAAAGTTTTTAAACATTTTGAAAACAATCCATGTGGACTCCTAGGCCTGGAGGATAATGGTGGCCACCCACATTCAAAATCTCCCCACATGACTTCTCAAAACACACAAAAATCAAGAGAGCAAATAAATCCACAGGTGACCCACATTTTCAGTGTTATCAGGTGACAAAGAACCACAATGCTCAGATTACCTGTAAATAGGGGAAAAAATCAAATAGCTCCCAGAGCCCCCATAGCACATCCTCGTGGATTTGGAGACCACGAAGAAGAAGTTCAGGCAAATAATCTTGAAAAGTAAAATACAGAAGGAGGGGCACAGGAGAAACCAGAGCACGGGGGAAAACCACTCCTAAGAAAAAGCCCAACTGAATGCTAAAACTCTAAACAGACAGTGACAAAGCACTGTCATAAAGAAGGGCTTGCGAGTGAGTGGAACCAAAAACTTCCTTCCTGGGAAAGAATCAGACACTGGGCAAACGGGTGATCCCTCTGGAAGATGTAGCAGAAAAAGAGTGAAGGAAAGAAGGCCATGAAAGAAAGATAAGGACCCTACAGAAACACAAGAGAAACAAGACACCTGCTCTTCTCCATCACATCCCTAAAAGGTACTGCACAGAAGAAGGCCAAGCCAACAGAAAGGACACGGTCGAGCGGAACACTGCCCTGCAGGAAAAGAATACAAAGACAAAGAAGCAGGCCTCACCCACCCCACACTGTTAAGCCTCCAGGACAGCAACTTCCCTTGGAGAAGTAGGAACTGGAAATGGAGCTAAGGAAGTGTCCAAGGTGCTGATCGAGTTCTACCTCTTGACCCAGGTATAAGTTCCAGAGGAGTTTTCCAAGTGTGAAAACATATTCAGTCATATACTCATGGTATTACCTTTTCTGTATAAATAACTATACTTCAATTTGAAAGTCTTAAAAAATAGATATAATGCAGAATGTCTAGAGAATTATAGCCTGAGAAACATATAACAGAAAACTTACAAACAAAGCAACCTTTTTTGTTTTTTAAAGATGGGGGAGAAGGCATAATCAATGACATTATTGAGTCAGAAAGGTTAAGGGTGACATTTTGATTGGTTTTGTTTGTACCTCGTTAAGGTTCACTCCTCTCACATGCTACAGTTACACTGTTCAGTTCACCTGGTTCATCAGGGACCTTGGCTCATCTGTCCTCCTTCCCACAAGAGACCAAATAACTATGACAACCAGTCTGGGAGACCGAGGCAAAAGCACATGACCCACGCCAGGCCCATCCCATCTCAAACATGCATTGCAGCAATAGGGAAACATACCTTCTTCCTCCAGATCCTGAAAATCAAATGAGGGAAAGGAGATGGCAAGTACTGAGAGTGTACAGTGACAGGGAAATAGAAAGTCCAAGACCAGGTGACGTTTCCTGAACATCTGAATCCAGCTCTATGTAACTGTGAACCACACTCAGTTTTGTGAGCTAAAACATCCTTTTCTGTGTGGGCTGCTTTGAGTTGCTTAGGTTTTTGTTACCTGTAACTGAAAGAGTCTAGTCTAACACAAAACCTGAAAGAAGGACTGACCTGAGTACAGGGTAACTTAAAAGGCAAACCTTTTCATTTGTGATCATTGGGAACAGAGAAGCTGAACTGTTCTCTCTGAACCCACGAGATAGTTCCTTCTGAGTTCACTGCATTAGTAATTGCTTTCTCCTGTTGGAGAAACTAAAGAAAGGAAAAACCACGAAGCTGGTGGGGAAGGAAGGATGGAAGAGCAAGTGGCATATTAAAATCACTTCAAGTCTCTTTTGAAAACTCAATTTTACTGCCTTAATATGCTTTCTACTAAACAGTTAAGATCCAACAAATTTTCAACAAGCGCAATTTACCGAACCATAGTAAAGAATTCAGATTCTATTTTAAAACAGGCTGTAGAAAAAAAGGCTGCAGAAAATTTTCATAATATATATATTCTGAATTTTTAATAGTGTTTTCCTTTGGAAAGCGCTCATCTCCAGATTAAAATGGATAGGACCTTCAGACATCAAAACGCCTTCTTTTCCACCAAGATTACAACGACAAAATATAGATGACATATCAACAGGCACGACTGGATTCAAATTTAAGATACAAATCTCTGTGGCAAGTGGGATTTATCCTAGGAACAGATGAGTGATCCAACATAAGAAAATCAATATAGTGCACACATTAACAGGGCAAAGGAAAAAGATGACCATTTCAGTTGATATAAAAAAATGCACTTGATAAAATCCAACACCTTTTCATGATGAAAACATTCATAACCCAGAAATGCAAGGGAACATCCTCAACATGACAAAGAGCATCTATGAGAGCCAGTAATTTAACATTACATACAATGGTAGAAGATTAAAAGCTTTGCTCTTGTCATCAGGAAGAAGACAAAGATACCTGCCTTTGAAATATTCTCCACTGTACTGAAGTTCTAGGTAGGGCATTAGACCAGAAAAATAAATAAAAGATATTCAAACTGAAAAGGAAGAAATAAAAGTATCTTCATGGATAACATAATCCTATATACAGGAATCCCAAAGAATTCACAATAAAAACAACTAAAGTTAATAAGCAAATTCAACAAGATGTAGGGTAAAGATCAACATGCAAAAACCAGTTGAATCTATAGACACAATGGGAATAAACAATCTGAAAAGAAAATACTGATTTAAATTCAACATACAATAGCATTCAACAGAATAGAATACCTAGAAATAAATTTAACTCAGCAGGCAAAAGACTCATTCACTGAAAACTACAAAACATTGCTAAAAGAAATCAAAGAAGATGGATACAAATAGAAATACTATATTCACAGATCAGAAGACTTAAAACTTGTACTGATTTAATGCAATTCTGATCAAACTTCCAACTGCCTTTTTTTTTTTTTAACAGAAATGGAAAGGCTAAATTTAGATAAAATTGCAAGGGGCCCCTAAATTATTGTTAAAATAACATCGAAAAAGAAAAATAATTCTCAGAGGGGTTCATAAATTTTAAAAAGCTA
This sequence comes from Dasyprocta punctata, assembly GCA_004363535.1. Classification (NCBI taxonomy): domain Eukaryota; kingdom Metazoa; phylum Chordata; class Mammalia; order Rodentia; family Dasyproctidae; genus Dasyprocta; species Dasyprocta punctata. The sequence goes on along the minus strand of RJWM01052168.1, from coordinate 2,712 downwards.
GGAGTCAGGGCGTTAGAAAGCAAGAAGGTCTTATCATCATTACTCATTAAAAATATAGCTTGGAATTTCACTAGCCTTCCACTACATTGCACTTCACATCAACCTGGGTGACACTTTAAAGTGAAACAGAAAATACTTTTGTAATACCTTCTGAGTTAACAAATACTGTAAATAACTCAAAATTTAAAGTTACACATTTTCATATTTGAAATTCAACAATAGGATATTATATGACATGCTTTTCTTTACCAAACCAGGATACATATCTATCTTTCTCATACGTCAGTCCATTCCAAAATAAACAAGGTTATCCTTTAGGTTTCCAAATATTCATGTAACTCTCAATCAAAGCAATAAATCAATGATCCCAGTTGCTTTTTACAGCACTCAAGTATATATGATGTACACAGAGGTAAGTCACATTTATACAGCCTAGACATTCTAAAGCCAACCCTTCAGAGAATGGTTGAACTCCTACTGGCTGTGTCACTGACAAAATCACTTAATTTATATAAGCATAGTTCCCTCCATCTGAAGGAATCCTTCAATTTGGAGCCAGTCTAAATGACTCGAAAGAAACCAAGAAGTACACGTGGGTTTCTGGCCTCAACAGGAGAAATGGTCAAAATCCAATTAGAGTCACTGATTGATGCACCACCCGAACACACAAGGCTACAGTTTTTGAAAAATGCTCAGACATCTCTAAGAGCCTAGGACACATCTACTCAGTGATGGGGTAACTATGAGAAGTAGTGTGGAATTGCTCATTATACCATTTACCAGAATGAAAATGGCAGAAGACAGTTTACATCTCTAAACAGAGTATTAACATTATAAACAGTCTCACTGGTCAAAAATATCAACAAAACTTTCAAAGAATTAGATATCAACAACATACAGGAGGTCTTTTCACTACAAATTTAACTCATAATGTGCTAGAGATTTCAATCAAGTAAAAGAAGAGAAGAGAAGCAGGAAGGGGAGGGAGGGAAGAGGATGACTAGGGGAGGGTAGAGAAGGTGGAAAGATTAGAAAATTGTGGCATAAGACAAGCTAAATGAAAAGCAACAGATTTGGCTAATATAGCAAATCCACCAAATATTTTCAACAAGATAAAACTACATAATGAAGGAACATATCATTGTGCTAGAGTTGGCAAAAATGGCTCATTTTGAAGAGCCTCAATATTTTTTATATTTTCACAAGAAAAAACATTTTATATTCTCTATCACAGTGCTTGGTATGTATGAGTAACAAGTACTTGATGATCAATTGATAAACGGTTGAATATCGGAAACAAATGGGAAATGGAAAATAAAGTTTTTAATATTTGATACTACAGATCTGCTGCTTCTCCAATTTAAAAAGAGAGTGAATGTGTGAGAAGTGTCGTAGCATAGTAGAAGATAATATTTGGAATTGGAAAGAACAAGATTAAAATCCTGGCTTTACTCTTACTGCTTTGCCTTCAAGAAAATCACTTCATCTATGTAAGTCTTAGTTTCCTCCATCTGTAAAATGGGGATTGCAATATCTACCTTACAGATACAGCAAATCAATGATTTTGGCACCTGGAACAAACTATACAAAACCAGCTCTCAAATCAATTCTGTAATTCATAATGTGGCACACAGATGGGTGTTGCTAACAATGCTCACCATCTGGTAGCTTCCTGTTTTAAATAATTATTCTTGCTAAGTAGGTGCCAACTTTTAGAATCATTATATTAAATGTTTGCACCCTCTAAATTTTGGTGTTCTTAGACAAAGCCCAGTATGACCAGTTATAGTTGAGCTCTTAAGCATTATTCTGAAGATTCAAAATACGTAACAAAAACATTTTGTGCAGTGACAGGGATATGACAGATAACAAGTCATTATTATTTAACCATTTCACTAATACCTTTAGGTAATCCATTTTCCACTCTACATAACTAAACTATCCCAATAAGACCACGCTGAGATAAAGATTAATCCTATCAGTCACTTCCAATAATATATAAACAAGATAGGAATAAAAGGATAAGTGTTGCAACATTCTCTTCAAAGATTCAAATTGATTTCTTCAACCATGACCTCTGGATCTTCTCTCTTAAATAGACAAAGGCCTGAGAATTTAGAAGAGTAGATGGTGTCTTCATTTCAAGAAGTGTTTCTAGACTAAGGGAAGAAGTGAACTGTCAAGTTCAAAAAGAGAATTCAAAGCCACCCCTACCAGGGCGTGCTTTTCTCAACAGGTGGGCACAGAGAACTGCTGCTATTGTGCTTCGCATTGAGGCTCAGCTGCATGAACACTGGGGAAGTCAGGAAAACATCAAGCCACCTTTACAGACTCCTAACAATCAGATAAGCTCCTTTATCAAGAATAGTTTAGCAATAAAATAACACGTTTCCAACTCATGACATCTCTATATACAGCGTTCCTACTTAGCACCAAAAGATTATTTTCTCTAGACAAGCAGAAATCCAGAAGTAACTATTTATTATAAAGTATGCCAACTCAACCCAATGTCACAAGAACAACTGTGAGAGTGTCTCAGTTACTTTTTACTTGTTGCTGAGACAAAACACCTGACACACAAACTAGGGAAGGAAAGGTTTATTTAGCTTACAGTTTTTGGAGGTTTCAGTCCACAATCAGCTGGCTCCAAGGCAGGGTGGCATGGCACGGGGACAGCACTTCAAGGCAGCAACCGAACAAAAGCAGCAAAGT
>RJWM01052167.1:0-10189 GCA_004363535.1 Dasyprocta punctata | reverse complement strand
GGGGAGGGGAAGGGAGGAGCAGTAACATGCTCAGTGTGTGACGCCCATGTGTGCCCATTATTTGATGGCTTTGCTGACAAGACTGGGCTCTCCTTGACTGACTGAGGTTTAAAGGACGAAGCTGATCTGTACTGCAGGGATCTGCATGGGATTTTGTGCCCCATATCCAGTATAGCCTCTTTCCCTGGGGATCCTTTTTGTTTGAGTTCATGCAGATCACGGTCTCATAACCATCACCACAGGTGCACTGAGAAGCACCTTGCAGGAGTCACTTTCCCAGCAATGGGACATGATGCTTGCCACCTGTGGCTTCAGGACAGAGAGGCCTATCTGGGCTCACAGTTTCCCTGGGCTCAATCCATGGTTTGCTGGTGCCAAGGCAGAAATGGCCTGGTGGGGAAAATCTGCTCCCACCATGGTTGGTAGGAATCAGGGAAGGGTGGAGCCCAGGGACAAGGCTCCACTCTTACAGATCACGCCCGGTGAGCACCTCTGACAGGGCTCAGCCCCTAGCAGTTCATTCAGCCAGGTACTCATCCATGGATGAGTCCACGGAGGTGCAGCACTGCAGAGATGCAAACTCCTCCACACACGGGACCTAAAGCACAAGTGACATCCGCTTTGGACCTCTTGCTGTCTGCCCAGAGCGCAGCACTGGGAACTGTGTCTGCAGCACCCATCTTTGGGGTTGAGCCTCTTGCCGCGGGGTGAGGACGTGCTGAGCTGCCCCACTGGGCTGAGCGCCCGCTCCGTGGCTTAGAGTCCTTTCTCCTGGACACCCTCATGCTGTGTCTAACGCTTCCCCAAGGCAGAGTGTGACTACGGCCTGGGCCTTCCCGAGGGAGACTGTATTTGCCACGGAGTAAGATGAAGAACAGAGCATCAGAAGCAGAAGGCGCTGGGCGTGTCGCGGTGTAATCACACTGCCATGGTGAAAGGCTCAGTGTCTGCACTGCTCGCCTCCCGCGATTCGCATTATTGTGGGCTGTGACACCTGACCATGCAGCGCCCACCAGGGCTCCTGCCTGCTGTCCGGGGGCGGCGCTGCCACCCCTGCCTCACCCTCTGCCCGGCCTGCCTCCTCCGTCCTCCCCAGCTCCGGTGCCGGTTTCCAGTCTGGACCTCTATGAAGTCGGCTTTCACTATTGTGTGTCAACCAAAAATAGCCCTGTGTTTTAAAGAATAGTGGGGAGGTCTGTGTACTTCTTTTGTGAAGCCCATGAAGATATTACTGTGCGTGAAGTGGGCGGCACTGAATGAGGCGCCATAGTCACAGCTCTTCGACTCTCGAAGACAAGCCAAGTTAATGACTGTGGTCCTTGTAACCAGGGGCCAGGGGGGCCTTGTAGTCCTTTCTTACACTGCCACCTCCACTTAGTAAATGTTATGCTTTCTTATTTGATCTGATTTTCATGCACACAGGTAGATACTAATAAAGAAAATATAAAAACCACTATTTCTACTTCTATGAAAAAATAAAACAAAATTTCCTAAAGAAAATAACCAGAAAGTTTAGTGTCTCCGTTTTAATATTCAGATCTTTGATCCATTTTGACTTTATTTTAGTGCATGTGATAGACATGGATCTAGTTTTAGTTTACAGCATATCGAAAGCCAGTTTTTCCAGCACCATTTGTTAAAGAGGCTGTCTTCCTTCCAATGTACATGTTTGACCCCTTTGTCAAAGATGAGGTGGCTAAGTGTGTTTGTAGTTGTGGCTGTATCTTCTAATCTGTTCTATTGATCCTCAGGTCTGTTTTTTTGCCAGTACCATGCTGATTTTATCACTGTAGCTTTGTAGTGTAATTTCAATTCGGGGCTTGTGATGCCTCCTGCCTTCCCTTTGTTGCCCAGAACTGCCTTTGCTATTCTAGGTCTTTTCTGGTTCCAGATGAATTTCAGGAATGCTTTCTCTAGCTCTGTGAGGTAGACAAGTGGTATTTTGATTGGGATTGCATTAAATCTGTATAATAATTTTGGGAGAATGACCATTTGCACAATGTTTGTTCTTCCTATCCATGAACAGGGGATATCTTTCCATTTTCTGAGATCTTCTTCAATTTCCTTCTTTAGAGTAATGTAATTTTCACTGTATAGATCTTTTACTTCCTTTGTTAGATTGATTCCTAAATATTTCATTTTTTTGGATGTTATAGTGAAGGGTGTGGTTTCCCTTATTCCTCTCTCAGCGACTTTGTTGTTTGTGTACAGGAATGCTATTGAATTTTGAGTGTTCACCTTGTATCCAGCTACACTAAACTTACTAGAAGACAAAGTAGGTAAAAATCTTGATGACATAGGAGTAGGCAGAGAGTTCATGAACAAAAATCAAGTTGCACAGGAAACACTTACCAGAATCAACACCTGGGATCTCATCTTACTAAAAAGTTTTTGCATGTCAAAGGAAATCTCCAACAGAGTGAAAAGAAAACCCACAAATTGGGAAAATATCTTAGCCAATTGTCCATCAGACAAAGGACTTCTATCTAAAACATACAAAGAATTAAAAGAAATCAGGCCCCTAAAATTCAAGGACCCAATCCAAAAATGGGCATCTGAGATGAATACACACTTCTCAGAGAAAGAAATACAAATGGCAAATAAATTTATGAAAAAATGTTCAACATCAATGATCTTTTGGGAAATGCAAATTAAAACAGCACTGAGATTCCATCTCACTCCAGAAAGAATGGCTGAGATTAAAAAATCAACCGAAAACAAATGCTGGAGGGGCTGTGGGGAAAAAGGAACTCTTCTCCACTGTTGGTGGGAGTGTAGACTGGTGCAACCATTGTGGAAATCAGTGTGGAGATTCCTCAAGAAGCTAGGATTAGAGATCCCATTCAACCCAGCTATTCCACTTATGGGCATTTTCCCAAAAGAACTGAAAACATCATATCACAGTGATATCTGTGCACCCATGTGTATAGCAACCCAATTTGTAATAGCCAGATCTTGGAAACAGCCCAAGTGCCCATCAATCAAAGACTGGATAAAAAAGATGTGGTATTTTTATACAATGGAGTACTACTCAGCTATTAAGGATTGCATTGAGACTTTTATAAGTAAATGGTCACGACTTGAGACCATACTCATAAGTGAGATAAATCAAACCCACATGTGTAAATACCGTATTGTTTCCCTAGTGTAAGAAACGGAAAAAGTATGTATGATCCAAAATGTATAATAAATACTAGGTAATGGTAAAAAATAGCTCAAAGAACAAAAGTATTTGGGAAGGGAAAAGGGTTAGGGAAAAGGAGAAGATATAAATCTGTATATATGTATATGTAAGATAACTAAAATGAACACGCTGCTGAATGTATTTGTTATTGATAAAGAACAATTAATACTCAAATGATTAGATCAATTTTACATGTCTATATCTGTTAAGTTAAACAACCATTTTGAAGATAACGATATGCAATATTGCAACCATTGTCAAGTTTCTATCCTGTTTTGTAAGCCTGTAATGTTACTGTTGTGCATTTACTCTAGTCGTTTGTTTATCTCTTTTGCTTTTTGTCTTTGTTATATGTGTCTTTTTTTCTCTTAAATAAAAAAAATCCATTAAAAAAAAAAGAAAATAACTAGAGACTAGCAATGGCTAATGCAGTGGCTGCTAGTGAGAAGAGAACGCGTCCTGCTCTCACGGAGGTGGAGGACACTGGTGCGTCTCCTCTTGAGGACCATGCACTTGAAAACCTAGAGGTCAACTATCTGCTGTGAAGGCTCCCTAGTGGTGGATGCTGAGTGCACAGCCATAGCCAAGGTGGAGCCCACGCGGACAGGTGTCATGTGAGCTCCAGGGACTGGACCCAGTGGGGAGGGCAGAATCCCAGGCCGCTGTCCATCCTCAGCTGCCCTAACCTCAGTCACAGCAGCATGACCACCGGCAGGGCCAGGGGGACCACACAGCGTCACAATCAGAACCAGTGTCCCTGGCAAGAGGACCAAGGTGTGTCCATCATCGGGGCCTGATCAGGACAATTCCTGTCTGGCTTCCTCAGTGGGAAGCATCTGTGTGACAGGAGGAGCCGGGTCCTGGTGCTCTGGGAGCACTGAGGAGCAAGCCCAGGGCCCGGTGCGTGCTGGGCAGGTGCTCCAGCACCGAGCTACACTCCAGCCTTCAGCCCCGTGGGAGCTTGTGTGTGGAATGGTTACTGACTGTTAGCACTATGTTAATTATTGAGAATAAGGTAAGAAAAAAGAGCAGGTTTTAAAAGTGTCTGAATGACAAGAATTTATGTGGTTACTTCAGAAATGAATGCCAATTTTAAGATTACTAAGCACTATTCGAATTATTTTTTCTGCTTACAATTAAATTGAAATCTCCTGCTTATTACCATTGTAAATTGTTGGTAATAAATTACCAGTTGCAACATGCCGACCTCTGACCCTATTAGTATGATGTTAGAGTTTCTACCTAGATGCCCCTACAAAGCCTGTGTGCTCGTCACTGGGTGTTGGGAGGTGACTGGATCAGAGGGGTGCTGTCCTTGTCCTGGAGAGGTTACAGCTAAATGTGCCATTGGGAGGCGGGGCCTGGGCAGATGTGGTCCCTGAGGAGTGAGCTGGCCCCTCCTTTCTCGCTCTGCTTCTTGGCTGCCTTGAGGCGAGCCTCTTTCTTCCTCCCAGACCCTTCTACCACCTGCCAGCCTCGCAAGGACCAAACTTCTGAGAACATGAGCCAGAATAAACCTCCCCTCCTCTAAGCTGGGTGTCAGGTACTTTGTTCCAGCAACAAGGAAAGTGCAAAGCAGATGTGACCATCAGAACCTTTAGAGGTTGCCAGTTTGTGGTGTCAAAGGTTTGTAGCAAAGGACACCAGGCATTGAGAAAGAAGCTGAGCTTGTCACCCGCTCGACAAGGGAGCATATTCCAGAGACCAAGTGCAGAGAGGGCTGCAGGGGCAGAGTCCATGGTGGTACAGCAGGGATCTCGGGCGTGTGGCAAGGGGGAGCCTGCAGGAGGAGATAGAGCCCCAGCTGTGTGCTCCAATGGTGTCACACCAGACAGGATGGCTCCTTCCTAGGGCAGCATCTGGATCAGGTCCTGAGGCCTGGGGCCGTGGACGAGGCCCCCAGTCTTTTATAACACTGGTCACAGCAACGGGCACACACTTTCTCTTAGGGTTAGGGTTAGGGCTGGGGATGGAGTCAGGTGAGTGAGGGTTAGGGTTAGGGCTGGGGATGGAGTCAGATGAGTAAGAGTTAGGGTTAGGGTTAGGGATGGAGTAAGGTGAGTGTTGCTGCAGTGAAGATTTCTCCCTCCTGTGTGTGATTGTGCCTGGGTCCCTGGCAGAGCCCCTGGTGTCCCAGATGAGTGCCATTCATCCTGATTAGAACTGTTAGCAGGTGAAATATTCACCCAGTAACCATCATTGTGCCTTTTCCCAAATTTGAGGTAAATTCTTATGTATAATATATATGTCAAAGTATAAATTTAGTCAAGCAACGTTGCAGAAATAATGACTCCAAAAATTCCTCTCTGTGAGCGTTAGTTTTCCCAGGGGTTAACTCTCATCCTACCGGATATTTCGTGAAGTGAAGTAAGGAGTGTGTCCTGGGAGCCTCCGTCCTGCCCTGCGTTTGTGTGAGGATCTGGTTCTGGTCCCGGCGTCATCTTCACACGAGCAGGAACAGGCTGTGTGGGAAGGAGTCCAGGGCCACGGGGGACTGGGGTCAGACCTCTGCACACCTGTGGGTGACCAGCTGTGGGGACGATGAGACAAATGTCTACAGTTTTTCATGGGGCTAATTTTGTAGGTTAGCAGCAAGCATTTTAGACACTATGAAGAATGCTATGTCAAGATTTAGTTATAAGAATATTTATTGCAGCATGATCATAGTAGGAAAACTAAAAATAAGAAGAAACAAAATACCTGGCTGAAATAATTATTATATGACAATATGCTGGGGTGTGTCCCATGAATTTCTAGTGACATGAAGAAAATGTACGCTATGATAGTCGTGGTGTGATGTGATAGCTCATGGGGGCTTTGTTCTGTGTTTTATTCTAGCTTTGATTGACACGTGGTAAGCTTGGGTGAGTTTGTGGAGTACACTGTGACATCAAAATGTGTGACAGCACTGTGAAATGGATTCATCCTCATCGCTGATAGCCATTTCTGTGCGGTAAGAATATTCAAAATCCTGTCTCTAGCTCTTTTGAAACATAAAATATCATCATTTGAACAGTGACCTGTGTGTGCAGCAGGATACCAGACTTATTCTCCTGCCCGCTGAGGCTGGTTCCCACTCAGCAGCCCCCTGCCCTGTTCCCAGCCGCGGGGACACTGCTGTCTGTCAGCTCAACTTCCGGATTCCACACGCGGTGAGGCCGCACAGGTCCGTCCATCTGTCCTTCTGTCGTTCTGTGGCTGGCTCATTTCACTTCGCACGCTGCCCTGCAGTGTGGATTTTGCTGGTGCTTAGGGACGTCCGTGTCTTTTCATGCATCTGCTGGGTGTCAGCGTGACTTTCTGCAAATACCCTTTCAAGTTCTTTGCCCATCTTTAAAACTGATGTGTATTTAGTTATTTTTGAAGCTATGGAATTGTGGAGTTTTTTGGGATATTTTAGAAGTTAACGCCTTATCTGAGGTATAAACATTCCCCCTGTTCTGTGAGCCGCCTTTTCACAGCACGGTGCCTGGGGTTAATAAGGTGTTAGGCACTCAAGCCTTTGGTACGGGGGAAGTGCTCACCTTCAAAGTTCATCCCAGCAAACGAAAACAAAGAGACACGGAGAGGCACCAGAAGACGCCTGGGAGTGGAGTGTGTCACCAGGACCTGTGGGGACAGCAGCAGGACTGTGCGATGTGTCCACACTCACAGGATCGTGCACATTAATTACAGTATTTTTAAAATTCCAATTATACCTTACTACCTCCTGGGAAGAAAGAAAGCGCTCCTCGAGAACACCTTTAACAGCATGGAGAGACGTGAGGAAGGAGCGACCTCTCCTTTGGAAATTACTAAGCCGAGGGCACAGCCCATGCTCACAGCGCGACACTGAGTCTCGGGCACAGGGAGGCTCGGGACAGCAGCAGCGACGTGTGGGTGTGCGGAGACGGAGGCCCTGACCGCCCGACTGCATCTCATACCTTGTTGGCATGTCCAGACGCACAGATAAATATTGCGCCTCAAAAACAAACAAACAAAAATAACACTCCTCTGGATTGCTTGTGTGATGTAGGATTCTTGTGTTTAAAATATATTTATTTTTTCTTACTTGTACTCCCTAAAGTTTTATGCTCCCAGCATATAATAATTTAACGAGCAAAAGCGCTTGCTGTCAGACATCTGGCACTGGAGGTGGAGGGGAGAGGACCGACCGTTTTGATTATCAGCATAGATGAAGAACCCTTGTCTTCCCAGATAGTGAAACCAGAGCTTGCTGCAGAAGGGGGAGCAAGAAAGGAGCACAGACGCCAAGCAGGAGGGAGCAGGGAAGGACCTCAGTGGGCGGGGGTAAGCCGAGGTGGCACCTTGGAGAGATGCTTGCTACTTTATCTGAGTGCCGAGGGTCTGCAAGAACCTGACTGCAGCCTCATCTGCTCCCTTGGTCGACTCTTACACCCGCGTGGCGGGACAGCTCCTTCACGCACCTCTCCATCCTGCAGGCAGACAGCATGAGCTCCAGGAGCGCGTGGTTGGTCCTGCTGGCGCCCAGCTCTGTCTGACCCCCTGGAGCTCAGCAGTCAGCCCTGATCCCAGGACCCCACTGCTGCCGGTCACCAGGACCGGGATGCAGCACTTAGCCCAGTGCAGGCTGCAGGGCTGGCCCAGACCGAAGAGTCAGCCGCTGCGCTCAGCAGGACCCGGAGGGCCGGCAGGCGGCAGTGCACCGGTCTCCAGTACGACTGAGGGCGGCCATGAGGCCGAAGCCAGCGGCGTGACACTCCGGCGGCTGTAGACGCTCTCACGTTCAGGTTCCACGACAGAACACTAATGCAAGTCCTGCTTGCGGATGATGGCTAAGCTCCCCCGGCCCTGGTCTCCCTGCTGGGGAAAGAGTCGGAACAGGCGCGCAGCTCCTGACCTCAGCAAACCCAGAGCTCAGTGGCCCGAGACCAGCAGAGGCCAGGAGCCTTGGGGTAGTGGACAGGCGCTTCCTCCTTCTGCAGGGGAGGCCTGTGTCAGCGGCCAGCTATCCCCGTGGTGACACATGGCCTCGACGTTATCACGGTGGCCAGCTTGTCCCTGTGGCCGCGGTGGGCGTGCGGGAGGAAGCGAGGCCTGGATGGCGGGCAGTGCCTCAGCTCTGCATCCTTCCTCCCTTCGTGTGCACGCAGGGCTGCGCTGGCGGCTGGCGCCTCAGATGGCCCTGGGACCCCCTGTGCGCCTGCCGCTCCCCGGGGTGCTGCCTTCCATCCGATGCCGGGAAGCCTCAGACCTCTAGCAAGAGGACGCGGACGGGTGCTTTCATTTTTATGGCCAGAGCCATGGAAATGAGTATGGCTGGTTTTGTCTTTTCCTGAAAAGAGGCCATGCGTGTTTGGAAAAGAACGGTGTGAACTGCGAGGTCCGGCTCCCTGAGCCCCGAGAGCATGGTGGCCGCGCCTGCCCAGCCTCGCAGCCCTGGAATCAGGCTGGGTCCTCTCGTCTCAGCCTGCCCTTTCCCATGCTGTGCACACTTGCGCATGCGTGCACGCTCTCTCTGGCACCCTCCCCCTGCCCCTCCCACGCAGGGCGTCCTGCCTCCCTGGTGACCTGCGCCGCGTGGCTCGGGGCCGGTGGCGGGCACAGCCCACGCTCAGACGCAGCAGCCCTGCAGGGAGGGCAGCCAGGAGTGTGGAGCAGCAGCAGACCATGGGCAACGCCATCCTGCGGTCGCTGGGGTGAGTCCCGACTCAGCTGGGGTCGCCTTGGAGGCTGGGGCTACGCTGCTGTGGGGTCAGGGGCCCCAGAGCGTGAGCCCCGAGCGAGGCGCTGCTCATCTGGAGTTCAGGTTCAGCCACCACTCACTCACTTGGTGTGGCGACCCTCGCCTCTTCACAGGGAGCTTTCTGCTCCTCTTGCCCCTTGATCTGGGTGCGGGATTGGCCTTCCCGCCTGCGGCATGGTGGCTCAGTCTGAGAACCAGCGTCAGGGTCTTAGCAGCATGAAGCTGTGCACCCCAAACGCTGCTGCCGGGTGTCCTTCCTTCCAGTGCTGTTAGACCCCGCGCACTGCAGTGCTTCCCAGGTCGGAGAGCCGGAGCAGGTCACAGCTGGCTCCGTGCTTGTGCTCTGCTGGTCTCCAGCGGGGCTTTCGCAGCCTCCCCTGCAGAGCCCGCACAGAGGGGCTCGCTGTGACCTGCCGCCTTGCTCTGCCTCGGCGGAGCCCTGGTCCCCACGCCTGTGTCCCCCGGGGCCGGCCGCTCTGCCCCTGTGGGCCCACATCTCCGGCAGGCTTCTCACTGGGGTCTGCAGACTCCATCGTCATCACTGCCTGTGTTTCTCTTTTCTCTTTGAACGTGGCCTCTCCCCACGCTGGCTGAGCACCCGAGTGCCTCATGGGAGTCTTTCAAAGGCTGGGGTCAGGGGTCTGTGTCCCCCTGGAGCAGTGGTGGGGAGCCCGTGGCACGTGGCTTCAGTGGGCTGTTTGTTATCACTGAAAGGTCTAAAGTTTCCCCACTGCTGCCCTCAGCCTTGGCACAGAACGGGCTGAAGAGCGTGCACTGGCTGGGTGAATTAAATTGCTTTTCTGCCTTGGACATGCATGGATCTCGGGCTCGTGCTGGCCGCCCACTGCTCTGGTGAGGTTTCCAGATCAGGTCCCTGCGCCCGGCTGACAGGGGTCTTGCTCTGAAGCGCCTTTGCAATCATGTTTTCCTGTCAGGATGTTTGTTCCGCAGCGCCCAGGGCAAGGCTGCGTCCTCCTGGCTGCTGCCTGAAGTCGGTCCTTCAGCGCCTTGGAGACGACAGCGCGAGTGCATTCCCCACACCGACACAGCCTGCCGGGGTCACCAAGCCACGGCTGTTTGAGAGTGCTTGTCTGTAAGGGTTAGTGAGATCTCTTGAAATCTCTGAAATCTGTGGAACACTTTGCAGAAATAAGGCTCTGAATGGATGTTTCTGGCTGGTTTGGGGAAGCATGTGAAATTCTCACCGCCATCAGGGGAGCGCAGGACAAAACGATTTTGAGTACTGGGGTTAGGACCTCTGCTTTCCTCTCCTCCCCCTGCCTGTTGTTTCTAAAGTG
>RJWM01052166.1:0-10193 GCA_004363535.1 Dasyprocta punctata | reverse complement strand
AAAGTATAAAACTCATCTCCTGAACTCTAAACCTTTTATATGTTTTCTAGATTGTCAGGAATTCTGTGAATATTGTCTTTGTCATTCCTCCCCATTACTGTGGTCTTTCTGCAAACATTATTCACTGATTTGTTTTTCCCCTTCCCTCTTCTCTAGAAAGTCTTGATCATGCTGCCTTTTAGTTATTTTATTGACTAACCCTAAACCAATTCTATTGTTTTCCTCTTTCTTTATATTGCTCCCTGGCTTAATCCTTCTTTGTGACTTCGTGCCCTTTTCATATCAGATCTTCTTTCTCTTAACTCTGAAAATCATCCTTCAACTCCATGAAGTTCATATTATATATTCAATTGAAGGACATAAAATAACATATAGAACACCGACTTTCATTTTTCACCTTGAGCAATTTAATTTTGGTAAGCTCCATGGGCCAATCGTGGTAGCTAAGAGGGTGAAAATCTGGTTCACTACAATTTCATGAGCAAAGATAGCTTTAATAAACTGAAGTTATCTAGGAAAGGAGAAGTCCTAAAAATGGCATGTTTACTCCTTCCATGTCACACTGCTGGGCTGACTGACAATGCTGAACACTCTTGAAATTGCCAGCTTGCCAGGTACCACAGAAGATGGTGAGGGTGAGGCTGCCTTGGAGAGAATGATTAACAGACAGTAAATTGGAGTTTCCTCCTAAATGCCTAAATGCCAAAGCAAATAAACTACTGAAAAATACAAGACAGTCTCTTACTTCTTCCTATTGCACCCTAAGGCAAAATTTCCAAAACCTAAAACACAGTCAACTATTTCATATTAGTTAAAGTCTAAATCAATCATTTCTATGTTCTGCAAAGGATGTGTGCATCCTTATAGCAATAAATGCATGAATAAATGTACATCATTGTATAACTGGGTAGGTAAAATAAAAGCTTTCTAAAATCTTCTCCCTGTGATCCAATACAAAAATAGTGTACTTAAACAAATTCAAATATAAAATTAACTACTTTTATGACAAATAAGTATTGATTATTTTATATTTTAAACATTATACATTATTTTTCTAGGATGCACAGATAAATTAAAAAGAGTTTGATTTCAAGGTGCTTAAAACTTAGTTGAGTGGAGAAGTGAGTTTGGCTTTACTAAATATAATGTGAAACTAACTGCTCATGGTGGCTCATGTCTCTAATCCCAGCACTGTGAGATGCTGAGGCAGGAGGACTGCAAGTTTGAGCCTAGCCTGGGCAATTTAGCATCATAGTGAGATACTGTCTCAAAGTTTAAGAAGGTTAGGGATGTAGCTCAGGGCAAGGCCCTGAGTGCCTTCCCCAGTACCACAAAAAAGTATCTTGATACTGACAATTTTGACAGCAGAGAGCAAGAATGATAGGAAAAATAAGATGCTAGATATTCATTACTTTTTTTTTTCAGTTGATGGTGAAAGGCAGTGCAAGAAATAAAGAGAATAGGGACTAGGAAAGGATTTTTGTTACCTTCTATTTGGCCTGAAAGATATCAGATCCCTATTGTCCTCAAGTGGATATAAATGCAAACTACACTGTCAGCTCTAAGATGGAAAGAGGATGCCACTGTATCCGGATAGTAATGGTTCATCACAAGTGGATCACACACACCTGCAAGATTCTCCAAGATGGGAGAAAGAATGGAAGGTGAACGACATGTAAGCATTGGACGGAGTACCTGGGAATTCTCCCGCGGCTCTTGGGTGAGTCTCTTGGGTGCAGGTGGGAATTGGGACTCACCTCTAACCACTTTAATTATCAACACATTTTGTGATCTGAAGAAAGGCATCCAGTTCCCATTTCCTCTCCACAATCCGAGACCCAGCAGTCTAAACAGAACCACCTTGTAGCTCAGTTATGTGGTCACCACAAACAGATGGTAAAGCTCAGTGTAAAAGCCAGATGTCTACGCCCTGAATCTCCTGGGTCCCGAGTTCCCAGAGTCACTGGAAAGCAGCTGAACTTTCTGTAGCAAAGAAGCTGGAAGGCATCTAGGAGCCACTCCAGTGGACACCGGACTGCACATTTGAAGCCTGCTGACGCCCGGATACCACAACAGAACGTCTGGGGTGAATGCGATGGCGATAGTTCCTGCTTTCTGTTGATGTCCTTCTGCTGCTCACTGAAGGCAACTCCCTCTCTGTGTATACCTGACATTCACTTTTTCAAAGACAAATATATAATTTGTTTAAAGAAAAAATTTTATTGAAGTACAGCACATGATAAAGAAAAGATCTATGTAAAAGTTTTAAAAAACAATCCATAGTACTGTAATCCCCAAAGGCAGTGAAGTACATGATGAATACGGGTGACAAGCCAGGGAAATAGAGGCAAAGCCCAGTTCAGTGGTCACCCCTGCCCTAGGAGTGAATGATCCATGCTGAGGACATCACTAATGGCCATGTTACCTTGTCTATGAGCTCTGGCTTTGTCAAGCATCTCACAGAGCATGAGAATGGAGCCTTGATGGAAATGAGAATTTTGATTCCTTAGATCTTGAGAGGTTACAATTTACTGATGCAACCCAGTGGGCAAACGCTGAGCAGATCTAATCAGGAGACATGAATCTGGATGTGCATCGGTGAATTTGGCTTTTGTAGTTCCTTCAGTTCCTCAAGGAATTGTGTTCGGATTGGAAGCAATGCTATTCTACCTGACCCAGTTGTAATCCTGCCATAGTACGAACTCCAAAATAGATTTTATCAAGTCTTCTACACCCTAACAGGACTACCTTGAAAATTTACATCTTTGTACATAAATAGCAAATATTGCCCTTAACACATCACATTACCCAGGTACACAGTTCTGGGTTCAGTTTCTTACTACATCCCTCATAGCCTCCTGATATATTCTCCAGAGATTATACAGCACATACTGAGTATCACACAGGGACGTCACATTAGAGTTATGTCTCAGGGGCCAAGTGGTGAGCAAGTGAAATGAGTCCCAAACCAGTGCCTCTGGCTGATGAAAGCTGACAGATTGGGTAAGTGTGATCCAGGGTTGTTGTCTCCTCTTCTTACGATATCTGTCCCCCGCTTGCTATAAGCCTACTGAGCTTTGTCTTTCCAGTTTCAAACAGCTAATGAGTACTTCAAGTCAACCTGAAGTCTTAAAAGTGAGTACCTTCCAATAAAACATGGCTATTTCCCATGTTTCCTGTAGAAACTCTGAAAAATTTTCTTCTTCTGAACAACATGTAAATTCATTTATACTAGTTTATTGCCATTGTTATTGCTGTTACTTACTGATTTGCAGCAAATCTTTTCACCACTCTTAATGAGAAGTGTGAAAATGTACCCAGAAAATCGTATATATAAGAGCATATTTTTGTGCTTCTAAAATTGAATTTTGTTTCTATTTTTAAATCATCTTTCACTTGAAATCAACCAGTGTGTCCATATTGCCCGACAGGATGATGAAACTCTCAGTAAGGGCAGCTGCAGCAGGGACCAAACTGAGAAGGCAACATCCTTCTCCACAAAGCCCGAGAGCTATGTCAGCCCAAGGAGAGGGAGAGGGGAGGCAAAAAGCTGGGATTTGGGCTGTCAAAATCTAAATTCATCTGGTACTACTAACTTGTCTTTGAAGCCTAAAATAATTACTTCTAATGAACAATTTTGCTGTTAATCTAAAAAATGTGATTCAAGACAAACTGAGAATTCCATTTCTCTTCCCACAATAAAACACATTTTGCAATGTATTTCAACTGTTTCCCAACTATGTTCCCTGAATCCATATTATTTTGAGAAATATGTGGTATCCAAAGAATCTTATTTAATCATTCAAAACTAAGTAAGTGAGTGACATCGAAAACTAAGTAAGGAAGCTCATATGTTTAACTACTTACCTACCTATTACTCTACTTTAGTCCCTCAGCCAGTCATGAAATAATAAAGGTTTCTAATTCATCCTATCCATTGGGCTGTTTTATAAATTAAATCCCAATCTCCCTTTACTTCTCTTCTCCTGAGACTGTTATCACATAAAGTCTATGACAACCTGCAGTTTTTCCTCTGTCTCATTTACTTTTTAAACATTATCTAGTAAGTGCTCAGTTATGAATAAACTGTAAGGTCTAATCAATGAACTGCAAGGCTTATGGAACAAAAATAGGTGAGTGTTGCACACTGTACTACTCCGTATCGTGTAATATTCATTTTGGAGATGTACACAGTGGTGTTCCCAGCTGCTTGCTCTTCGTAATTCACTTAATTTGCTGCCACTAACTGCTCCGCCCATACTAGGTACCCCAGCCTGTCAGTTGTGCCCCACTCCCAGACACATGCCATGCTTCTCTTATCAGTGTCCTCTCTTCGCTCATCTCCTACTTAAAACCCACCAGTCCTTTAAGGTTTGTGTACATTAGACTCTAGGTCTACACAATTAAATCTGTGTGATCAAATGCAATTCCATGTAAAGTATAATTCAATTAAATAATATCCAAAAAGTCAGTTTTGGTCACATAATATATCTTTTCCATGTAGTGGATGAATTTCACCCTTTGAGAAGTTTTGCATATGTATTTTTGCTTTACATGCTTTGAATATTTCAAAATATTTTACTTGATTTTCTTAAAGCATTCCAGCTTTGATTCCACATTTGTAGCAATAGGGTTCAATTTAATGCATTGTATTGAAAATAAAATTGATGTTTTACTCATTTAAACATTTTCTTGGAATTTTCCAAATTACCATAAGTTTTCAATGAAGAGCAAAATTAATATTGGGCATATTATGAGTTAATAAATGTTTTAATTAATGCTGCACTCATTAAATTATCCATTTGCATAAGTCTGTGAAATCTAATTTTACAGAATATTTTTTATTCATATTTAACAAGGTATTATAATTTTGAATAGCAATAATAATAATAATAGCAACTTCAGTTTCAAATGCTCTTCCTGGACTCATAGATGAAATCATACTGACTCTCGCCCCAGAAAAGTTACAATAGGTCATTTATGAATACTTTGTTACATTGAAGAGCTACTTTTATTTGACTACATAAATATATATAGAAAAACAGACATAGTCTGCATAGATAGTGTATATTATAAGTATTGTAATATATAATCTGTGCTCTATATTATATATTAAAGAATTTCAAAATGAAATAGAATAATAAATATAGAAACATCAATCGTGAGAACTACTTAAAAATTTTAATTATTTTCTTCCAGTTTTGTTTTTATGTACAGAATATTTTTCACCATAATTGTAATCAGTCTACACACACTCATAGCTGGATAGTGTTTTTTATTTAACAGTTACAGTATTCATCTTACATGTTTTTTTATGATTTCCTTAAACAGAAATTTTAGTGGCAGTTTCCTAAGTTATCTATAAAATTTCATGATCCCATAAAAATTCAGAATGTTGAATGAATTCAGATGAATGAAGATCTGCTTATTAAGTGAGGTTAAAAGTTTGAAAAACTTTCTATTTTTTAACCAGGCTAGTTCTTTATTTTAATTAGATTTTCTTCCAGTTCTTAGCAATATTTAATCTACTTACCTATAGTGAAATTCTCCTTAATAGAGTTCTGTGTTTGAATAAACTATCTGTTTGTCACAGTTTTAATTTTAAATTTACTTATGAAATATGCTATCCATTTATCATGCTTGAAAAATCATTTAGCAGGCATAAATTTTGTTGTTTTTGTTGGTTTTGTTTTAAAGCATGGGTGTGTCAAGTGATTGGTAAAGCCAACAGAACAGAGCATAGGTTTTGATATGATGTTCAACATAAAAGAGATGAAAGATCTCAAGTTTACATAATGCTGTTGTTTGAGTTCACATATACAATTTAGAGTTCTTCCCATTAGACACTAAGTGCACAGAAGTAAAAGTAATAATTATGTACTTAGATAATGCTGTAATCACTGTCCACAATTCCACAGGTAGATATGAATGACTGGTTAAACAAAGTGATGTGTTGCATTAGGGTTCAAATATGCTAATTCAGGAATATGTTCAGATCTATTTGAACACCAGTGAAAGGAAAGGAAAAGTATGCAATAAGCCAGAGAGAGTATGTCGGATTTAGCCTAGAGATCTTTATAGGTAAGGTCTAATTTGTGAACTTTAGTTTCAAATGCTCTTCATGGACTCATAAACAAAATCATACTGAATCTTGTCCAGATTTCTCTCCTAGTTTGTTTAGAATTAAAGCAATATTAGTATGCATGAAGTTCCAAAATCCCTGAGAACTGAGGATGTTGCCCTCATAATACTTTACCAGTTCACACCTGAATTAATATTTAGTTCTAATATTTGCTTGAGAGTGTTTTATTTATATTAGTTATAATACTATTTTCTATGACTTTCAAAGAGGTATTTCAGAAAAGTTAAGAAAGTAAACAATACGTGGCTATCTAAATTAATAATCTTGCCCAGATCACATTCCTTAATAAAACTACAACCTTAAAAATTTTACCAGAGACTACAAGTTATTGTTCATCAATATTTATTGTATTTTATTTTCTTTGCAGCACCAGGGATTGAACTCACAACCTCACGCCTGCCAAACAGGCACTCAAGCCACTGAGCCAAACCCCCAGCCCTTGTTCATCAATATTTAAACTGGGCCATCCTTACTAGTTTATAGTTACTCTGTACTAATATTTTGCAAAGACAATTAAGTTTCCATAGCCCACATTTTATTCCAGCTGTATTTTCCAGGGAAACACTGATGTTAGCAGACAGAAAACCATCG
Source organism: Dasyprocta punctata (assembly GCA_004363535.1). Lineage (NCBI taxonomy): Eukaryota > Metazoa > Chordata > Mammalia > Rodentia > Dasyproctidae > Dasyprocta > Dasyprocta punctata. The sequence goes on along the minus strand of RJWM01052166.1, from coordinate 3,460 downwards.
TATAGTGAGAATTTTAAAGATTTGGGGAGCATCTCCTAGGAAACATTGTATGCAAGACAGGTTCTTTTTGTCTATCTCCAAGCAGAGTTGCAAAATTCCTCCAACTTAAAAAGCAGGAGACGTTCAGCAGCAGTTCTGTCAAAAGAACATATATATTTTTGTTTTGCCTTTAATTTTTCAGGTTAGAGGAGTACATTTCATGAGAATAAAGCAAAATCTTGAATTTATAACATCTGTAGAAGTGTTTGCAAAAGCACATGGAAACAAAAATAGTATAGGAGGAAAAAATTTTTAAACAGCTGAGGATATGGCTTAATGGTAGAAGAACCCTGGTTCAATCTTCAGTATCATAAAAAAGATCTAAAACAACACTATTCTTACTAAGCTAACCCTGGACCAGATCATCACACACAATGAAGATTATGAATGAAGTAGTCCTGGATCAAAAGTTTCTGGACTGGATAAGGGAGAAATCCCACATATGTATAGACACAGTGTATGATAAAAGATACCCTGTGGGCAAAAGCAGGAGTCTTCAGTAAATGGTGCTGAGAGAAATAATTAACCAGAAAGAAACTGAATCTCAATTGTCTAGAAAACTAAAAAATTAGCTCCATATAGACTAGATGCTTAAATATGAGAGGCAAAACTTTAGCATTTTAAGAAGAAAATATAAGGGAAAACCCTCTTTTGATGTTTATATACCACTAAAGCATTTTTTAATAAAGCACAAAAGTTATGGTCCATTAAAATTTTAACAAATTTGTTTACATTAAATTAAAATCTGTACCCCACCAAGAAATAAACAAAGACATAAAAAGAAAGAAAACAAAAAGAAATAACAAATTTAAAATGGTACCAAGGTATTTGAAATACACATAATTGGTCAAAGATTCATAAATGAGAATATATAAAAAATGTTCAAATATGTTTTTAAAAGACAAAAAAATCCAATTTAAAAAAGGAAAGTGATAGGTTCTGCTAGCCTGGGGCTTAGCATCCCCCCAACTTGGTACTGGACCCAGAGAAACAACTTAGCTCTCCAAGAGTAAACTCCACGTTTTCCTTCTCATTCCAGAGATAAACCTCCCTCTCCCTTTTACTCCTGTACCAAACCCTCTCCAATCCCAAGACTCCACAATCCCCCAAGCCTCCACCCCCAGACCCCAGTAAATCATTCTGTCTCCTGCTTTATACAGGCAGATGCTCCCTCAAATCACCTGTCAATATGTTATTTTGCCCACCTCCCCAAACTCCTCCCCCAGCCAAAGTTGATAAAGGTAACTACACTCCTCTGTTCTTGTTGAGAGCTTTTACACCCCCTCCTGGCCCCTAAAGCTCTCCCATGCCCTCCGCATTAAAGGCCTCCTCCTTATGTCTCTTGCTCTTATTTTCTCTGCGCTGCTTTAGATTTAGTGACTTTAAAACAGTCAAACAGAAAGTAAGACAGGAAGAGGCATTCCACAGAAGAAAAGACCAAAAGATGAATAATCCTTTAGAAATCAGAGAAACATAAATTAATAGTAAAAATATCTATATGCTTTAGGGCACATATTGACAATTTTAATGTTTAGAGAGTTTGTAGAACACCAAGGAGAAAAGTAAAATGACACAATTACTTTGGAAAACAATTTAACAATGTTTTGTAGATGCATATTCATAGATCTTATAACCCTCCACTCCTCAAAATATAACCTAGATAAATAACTATAAATGTGCATTGAATACAAATAAAAAGTTTAAAGGTCTGATATTATTGCATACTTTAAAAAAATACTCTGCTTTTAAGCCGTAATGGTGTCCATGATAAACTGACACAGCTGAATACCACAATGAAATGAGTGAACTAGAACCACCTGCAGTAAGCAGGTGGGTATTAAAAGTGCAGTTTTGAAAGTAAATATGATTCACAAAACCTACATGAATAGTATATCACTTTTGTAAAATTAAAACATAAAGCTAATTAAATAATGTATCATTCGGGAGATGCATAGATGAACAATGAATTTTAACCAAAAGAAGACAAAAAACACAAATGGAAATACCCTGGGATATCAAGGGAAGAGAACAGTGAAGGAGTCAATGACATTGATATAATATGTAGCTTTTTGTTTGTCCCTAATTACAACTGGCACAAGCAATCATTACAGCCTCACTGGAAATGACAGTCCAGGCCCTTAAACGGGGGATCTTAGGTTGAAATGGTAAAGGTTCTAAGAACTCCCAGTTCGCATGATGACCTAATGTGTGTACTTTTTCAGGGTGATAGTCTAGTTTTTCTAACCACTTACTTATTAAACTTATGATAGTAAATTTGGTATTTAGGTATATTACATCTAAATGCTTTCTGTTGAGCTAGCTCTCTTTGCAAAATCAATTATATTTTTCCAGTTATTAAAGCATAACAGTAACAATTGCTATTTTATTCTACGATTTGCAGTCACAGGCAAAATGAGTCATGGTTAAATACCAAATCAGTCCCAAACTTAATAAATAAATTAAAATTGTATAAACTGGTATTACCTGTGTTTCTTTCACTTGCTTTATGTGAAAATTCATGTGCATAGTTGCCTGTTTAGCTGTTGATACAATTTTAGTTTGTTTCTGAGCATACTCACTCAAGGACGCATACAATTTTATTCTTGGAGCAGTTTTTTGACCCTGTATAAAAACACTAAATATAGCTTTTTAGTTTGTGTGGTGTGTGTGTGTGTGTGTGTGTATGTTACTGAGACCTTTGCACTGCATTCCCAGTTCCTTTTTTTTATTTAATGTTATAAATTTATGTGTGTGTGTGTGTGTATATATATATATTTTTTTTTTTTTTTGAGACAGTCTTGCTCTGCAGTCCAGGCTAGCCTTGGACTAATTTTGTAGCCCAGGCTTGTCTCGAATTTGCAATGATCCTCTTGCCTCAGCCTCTTGAATACTGGGATTACAGGAGTGCACCACCATGCCCTGCCTAATATTTTAAGACAGATTTTCACTAACTTCCTGAGGCTGGACTGAAACTTGCAATCCTCCTGTCTTAGCCTCCCAGAGTTCTAAGATTACAGGCATGCACCACCGTGTCCCAGCTTCTTAGTTCTTGCTTTTACTTTCTTAGCTAAGCTGTGTTTATGTTTTCCTGTAATTGCAGAGCTGTAACCCTCAATAACGAATTATTTTTCCATACTGGATAAATCCAGGGCCTTCTCTCTAGCTACATCTCCAGACATTTTTAGAAAACTTTTTTATTTTCAGACTGGAAGCCACTCAGTTGCTCAGGCTGAATTTGAACTTGTCATCCTCCTGTTTAAGCTTCCCAGAGTGCTGGAATTACATTTGTGTGCTAGCATGGTCAGCTTGAAAACACATTCTTTTCTTACGTGTTACATGCACAGTTTCTACAGATTAGCTCAGCTGTTTTAGCATAGAGGAAAGATACTTGGATGTAGGCAAGTATTACTGTGGGCAAAGA
>RJWM01052165.1:0-10192 GCA_004363535.1 Dasyprocta punctata | reverse complement strand
CAGTTCAAAACTTGGAACTTCTCTATCCTAAGTGATTTTAAGTTAATGACATAAGAGGTTGAGAGGTAATTTTAAAAACAACATTAATGCCAAAATTAGCATTACAATCAACACCACACCTTTCTATACAGAGAAGCTTCTGGTATTTCTGCAGAAGGAATCAGAGACAGACAAAAGACAATGGAAGCTGACAATGGTGACTAGCCACCAATTCAAATCCTGGACTCAAATAGCTACCTTTCTATCTATTTCTTATATTCTGGGTCTTAACGAAGACTCTACTCTTGATACCTCATCTTCATCTCCAGTCTTGGTATCTGATCTTCCTGGTCTGCCTACAGCAAGAATTTTGTCAAAGCAGCTTAACTAATGCTTCCCTTTTACTATTAATGTTTCTTTTACAAATTTTCCATCCACCAAGCCCACCATACTCCTTGGCTATATATCCCTATGTGGCTATGCTACCTTCAAAATTGAGCTCAGTTTTACACTGAAATCTCCTCTTCTACCACAATAGTTCCTGTATAAAAATGCTCTTTACTGCACTAACTACTATCACGTTCTGACTTCCTTTAATAATCTCTACTTAAAAATTCATAGGAGAAAACCATCATCTTGGTAAGTTCCTAATCCATCAAAGTCTGTTACATATGAAATATTTCTTAATGCAGAGTATCCCTAAAAGAAGTTGAACTTTGCGTATTAGTTGCCTGTAAGTTTCATAGCATTTGAGTCAATAATTTTGGATCTTTAAAAAAAACATAATCACAAGTGATTGAGATTCAAAAAGCAGCATGCTGTCTTAATTTTTTTCTCTGTGAAAAATGTCTGTGAAAGAGTCATATGGGGAATAGACTCAAAGCACCCAGGTGTGAGAAGCATTACATTTGCAAATAAAAGTTAATCATTGGGTTTGCTAACATAAAAGTTATCAAAGCTTTGGACACCTGCTTGTTAAATGGTAACCTTCATTGCTGAATCCCTTGAAAAATACCTTTTACAAGTGACTACTACTTTATGGCTTTGCTGTTATGCAGTAAATATATTAGTAAAACTTATATAAGCCATTAGGAACCATAACATGTTATTGCTGAATGACTATGTTGAATATTTTACTTTGATTTCAGGATGATTGGCTCAGTAATCTATATTACATTTCTCTCATAAGATCGACATAAACTATTAAGAGCTACCTAAATTGAGGGATCATAACTTATGCATAGGAGTTTTATTTAAGATTATATTAGATTTCATGTACTATATTAGCCCACAAAGTCAATGGGAGACCCACTGATAATTTCTTTTTAGTATGTGCATTCTTAGTGATAAAAATTCTGCAATAAAAAATTTGGGGCAGAGGGATAAGCTGTAACACTTTTCAGACTTTGTTCAGGGACCTCAACTCTCAGACTTAATTGTGTGAGCTGATGTGAGTGTCAGAATACAGTAAATTGATTCAGCTCCACATCATGCTGAAGAAATTTTAAAATAGTAGGTTACCATTCGAAGAAAAGTGCATGGGCTACTAAGAAATCATGTGAATATTTATTGCTCATAACTAATCCATACCAAGGAATCAAAGATTTCTTCAAAGCTTGTCTCACTGGAGATTATTAATGGATCTAAAGTATTTGTGCTGTTCCTTAAATCTCTGTTTACCCCAACATCACTGAACTGATTTCATCGTTTCATGAAGTGGCACAGAGAAGTGTCAAAAGCTGAGTCTTCTGTGGCTAGGATGATATTCATTTGGACCTTAAGTTAGAAAACTTAAATCCAGATTTATGGGTTAGAGGGCTAGAATCTTTTGTTTAAAGCCCAGTTTAGAAGATAAAGTGTGGATACAAAGTATCTGAACATCACCAACAGCTACACAGCAGTGAGGCCAAAGTTATGATTTAAGCAACTGTGAGACTAGAAAAGACTTAAAGCACTAATAATCACTTGCTTTCTGGTCTATTGTAAAATATTTAAGTCCATTGGAAATTGAACAGAATTCAATCAGGATTTTATTGCTCTGAAAAAGCAGTGTAACATGTATGATATACATTATACGTGGTGTGATCCACCTTTTAATACTCATTTAATACTGGGTGATATCTATTATCTATTTTGCAGATGGAGAAAATGTATCTATTGAATAAGATCTGTATATTCTTTGTCTCAGGTACCAAAAACAAGAATACAAATTTGAATAAGCTTCATTAAACTTAAATCTATTTAGTTTAGCTCACAGAAGACAGTAGATATCTTTTTGGTCCACATTCCTTTTAAGTAAAAGCATAGGGCAGTGGGTAGATTAAAGGCTACATATTCATCATATAGGGGACCCACATCCTTGCCCTTTTATGTACTACAAGTGTGACCTTTACTTACCTCCCTATAACCTAAAATTAGAAATAACCATGGATCTTCTTGGTCTAATTGGGTGAATAAATGCTTAGAGATAGAAAATAGTGTTATCAGAGAATCATACTCTTTCTAACTTTCTTGTTCTATCATTCTTGGCACGTTATTGTCATTCCAAGATGGGTAACGAATATCCATATTTATGTCTGTATGACTGATTTTATTCACAGGAAGAACAGAGGAAGTCAAGCAGAAAAAAAATTCATTCCAGAATACTAAAGTATTGAACTCATAACTAAGAGCAGCTTCAGATGACTCATCCAGTTATAGAAAGATTCATCAATAAATATTTTAGCTTTATAGCTTGTATGGGGAAGAAAGTCACATGGATATATATGACGTTCAGAATGAGTGTTGACTAAACTTTCACTGAAAGATGTTATGCATATGTAGTAAAAATACCATGAATGTGAGTAAATAAAACCATTTTCCTCACACAACTCTCTATATAAGATAACTAAACTTAGTCATCAACACCTCATACAGAATCTATTTTAGTTTCCTGGTTGTTCCTAAAAGTGTTACTTATAGATTTAATTGGTAAAATATATTTTATGTAGATTAAATGACCACCTAAATATCAATTTTCTCAACAATAAAAAATTCATACACTCCAGAGTACTATTAGTAATAAGTAGTATTAAAGGAACAAGGTCATTTATCTTAAAATCTAGTTTGACATGTAGAAGAAATTTTCCGATTTACTTCATTGGTTTTATAATCATGAAAGAATCAATATCTCTTTCATGTCCAATATTTGTCATTTTCTTCAACAGTTAATAAGACATAATTTTACTACTATGTATTGAGTATTTCTAATAATGTATGAACGTAGGATATCTATGTGTATTTAAATTAATGCTCATAACAACTCTATTGATACCTAAAATTGCATTCATCTTATAGATATAATTCCTCTAAGGCAACACACTCACAAAGCGATGGGTTTCAATTTAAATTCAAAGGACCTAACTTGTTCTGTTCTATGCAGCCGTATGACCTAGGCATTTCAATTTCAATTTCAATGCTTGCATAATTATTGTGAATTCTATTGGTGAGTTTCTACAACAATAACCAAATCATCTTCATACCCAACACATTACTGCAAGACTATCAAGAAAGAAATAGTGTGATTGTCATATTTCATAGGATCTGGCCGAGCAATTAACACATATATTTTCTTGTTAAATATTTTATTCTAGATGAAAAGAGGTCAGGACTGGGAGGTCACAGCTTTGACTCCCCTTTTAGGGATGGAGGCTCCTCCAGGCCTTCTGGACCCCGGACCACAGTATGATGGTCACTGGAGGAGAGAGGGGAGCTGAAAAATGTTTTTCTCTCACTGATATTAGCCAGGTAAAGCCAAAAACAACTTAGATACCATGCATAAAAGTATAAATACTTATTCACTAAAGAACACACAGGAGAATAATATTTTAAACCTATGTCTCTTCATTTGTTTCCCTTTTTACTATGGATGAATTATCAGATTAAAATAATGTTTGGGTTATTTTAATTTAATGATGATTAAAAGCAGATTTTGTGCACAGATATGTGAGAGTGTGTTGGCAAGAGGGACACACGAGAGTTATATGACTCGTTAGGCCGTATGATGTGTTTGTAAATGTAAAATGGAAAGAATAAAAGTAAATTAATAGTCATTATGGGAGGAACTGGGAATTTAGCTCAGAAGCCAGTGCTTGCCTGCCTAGGGTGAGGTCCTGAGTTCAATTCCCAGTAACCCCGCCAAAAAATAGTCAGGGTATGGAGTCAGAATAGGCATTCATGACACTGACACAATGGTTAAACTGGAGAAAAAGCAGAGCTGGGGATCCACGTAAGCGTGGCTGACCACTTAGTTCACAGCACAATTTCCCATCTCTTATTCTTTCTCATTAACTGAAATCCAATTTTCTGTGAGGCTCAGTTATACTCAGAAACATGGCATGTGGTCATAACAAAATTAAGTTTAAGCCAGTTAAAATAAGATCATGAAATACAGTGTATTGATGGTATGTATGACTTACTAAAATATTGCGAAGAGAATTTTATATTGCTATGTATGATGAGGTTGTTAGTATTACTGATATCTCAGCCTAATAGTTTTGTGTGTGTGTGCTGGAAGGAAGGAATGTGCAACACAGGTGAAATTGTAGAAAAATTCTGTAAAACTGAATGTGAACAAAGTACAGGGTATACTTGATCTCGTGATGGTTTTGTTTCCAGAAAAAAAAAAAAAACCCTAACTCTGTCCCCTGAAATGTCTAGAAACAAAACTCATTGATAGTAGAAGGAATCCCAAGGGCACCCATGATATCAAAATGTCATTATCCTGAGAAAAAACACAGCGAAGCAGAGATTCTAGAAGTATCCAATTCCAGGTTTGGAGCAGAATCGATGTCAGATATACCTCGAAAAACTTGTTGAATGAAAAACATCAAGGAAACTATCAAACACTGAGTATGTTTCAAAAGATCCAGCAGTGAGTGGAAGAGCCTCCTCTTAGCCTAAGAACAAAGGGTTTATGCTTCCAGTTTAAAAGCTCAATAACGCAGATGTGGTGGGGTACACCTGCAGCCTCCACAGGCTGCACAGGGGCTGCTCTCAGAGGATCATTTAAACCCGGGAGTTTGAGACCACTCTGGGCAACAGCGTGAGATCCCATTTCAAAAAAGAAAACAGTAGTAATAATGAATAAAATAAAACTTGAACAGGTGCAGCACAGGGGTTTAGAGCAGTGTATGTTACTGTATTCACTGTGTGATACACAGTGATGGGTGCATGGCAGTCTGCCTGTGTCCAGACTCCCGCTAGATGTGCTTACCAACCGTGCACATCATGGACTTTCAGTGGTAGTAATATGTTGGTGGTGGTAGCTAACTGTGGAAAAAATATACATGTGTGTGGGCTGGGGGATGGACGAAAACTATGTATCTTCTTAATTTTGCGGTGAAGCTAACACAGCTCTAAATAAATTGTTCTATAATATAATAACTGCACTAGTGTTAACCAGTTTCAGTTTAAATCTAGGAGAGGTAACATTCTAAATAGCAGCCAAAATAAAAGTAAATGCAGCGAGCATTTTTATAAGATTCTAAGTCAGAGATTAGTAATTTGTGAGTATAATCTGTTCTACTTCCTGATTTTGTAAATACAGATTATTTTTTTAGGGCAGAGTGTACCAATCTTTACATTATTGTGTCTGGGTACATTCTGCTTACATCATCAGTTAAATTGTATTGTTGTGACAGGTTTGGGATTGTAAAGCCTAGATACTCAGCGTGTTGCTCTTTGCAAGTGGCAGGGCTCAGGATGTGCTACCATGAATAGAGAGTCTTGGCACTTGAGACTTCCTCTCAACTTCCCCTAGCCTTGTCCTCTGAGGTAGGTCAGAAGACTGTCGTCAGAGATGCATTCGTCCTATACGAAAGGAAAAGTGTCCTAATTTTTGAAGACTCAGGACAAAGAGCAGAATCTGAACAAACAGGCCGTGCACGTTCCCACATCACTCATGACCATTATCTTAGGCCTCTTTTGTATAGTCACACATCTCCGCAACTACTCACTGCTTCTTCTACAATGTGGAAAAGGCAGTTCCCTGATTCTTTGGATCTGCATTTGATTTTGAAGGCTCCTATGTGAAAACTTCTATAAACCAATTCCTGTCCCCAGAAAACTTCTGTAAACCAAAACCTGTCTCGTATAATGGGGCTTCAGGTATGCACACAAGAAGGGAAGAAAAGACATTTATTTTCCTCCTAACAAGTATTTCAAAGATAATTTTTCTAAGTAGTCATTTTTTAAATCTTTAATTTTTCTAAGTAGTCATTTTTTAAATCTTTGTTTTTGATAATTAAAATGGATTTTAATTGACACATTAAAAACAAGAATTGTACATACTTATGGGCACCATGGAATGTTTTGATACATGCATACACTGTGCGATGTGTGAATCAGGCTAAACGCATTGGTCTCCTTAAACATTTATCAGTACTTTGTGGTAGAAACTGTCAAAATTCTTTCTTTTATTTTTTTGAAATGTAGAACATGTTGTTTTCTGTGCTAACTCGACTTTACTCTAGTACATCAGAATATCTGCTCCTCCCTGAAACATGGAGTCCCCGAGAACAAGCTTTCCCCGTGTGTCTTCCAGCCTGGTCTCTCAGTCTTGGTAACCAACATTCTGCTCTCAGCGTCTGCAAGATTAACTCTTTTAGATTCCATGGGTGAGGGAGAGTGTGTGGTAATGAGCCATTATTATAAAAACTTGGCAATAGAGGGAATCATGTGCTTACTCTGCCTTTACTTTATGAACAATATCTCAAATTCTCCAATGATATGGAAATACTTTCTTTGTAAATAGAATGTAGTTTATAAATGAAAAGCGAATGAGGAATTAAGAATATCACTATTTTTCTACCTCTAAAGAAGTGGAGTAATCAAGGTCAAATAGTGTAGAAAAAGAGACCACCATGTATTCTACTACAACAAAGCATTCTACTAACTGCTTTGCTTCTAGAATTTTAGCATCTTATCTGGGAGGATTAAAAATGTCAGAGCAGAGATAAGCAGCAAAATACATTCTCTATGGAACCTGGAAAAACAAGTTGGTGAAGAGAAAAAGGGAATCGTGAGGGAGCTGACAGAAATATTAGAAACTCAGAACATCTGGTAAAATGGAGCAGAACCCAGAAAGAAGAACAAAATAATCTGGAAAGGAAGCCTGGCTTCCCGGGAGAGAGCACGGTCTCTGCTGACATGGGGAAGCCTGGAACGCAACGGCAGCTCCAGGGAGGAGCAGAGGGCCGGACAAGCAACATCAGTCCCAGGAAAAGGCCACGGTGGTGGTAAAGTGCAACAACAGTGGGGGATTTTACTCCAAAAGGGTCTACTTCCTGCTTGGCAGACTGTTTTTTTTTTCCTGCATGGGAGAGAAATCGTGTCCAGGGTCCATCATATTTGCCAGTGCTTAATCAGTTTTTGGGAAGGAGTTAATTGCTAAAGCTGAGCTACAAAACAAATACAGAATAATTATACTGGGGATTCCTGGCGGTATCCTACCACTGTGACTGGGCGGGAGATGGCCATGAAAAATAGTTACAGAGAAGGCATGGGCGAGGCATAGGTGTCCTGCAAGTTTAAGCTTAGGTGGGAGGTCACAGGTTGTCACACGCACATTTCAGAAGAGAGCGGGGTCTGCAGGTACTGCCATTCAGTGTGGCACGCTGCTCAATCCCGACATCAAGCACAGAGCTCAGTGGTCTGTGAATGTCCCCAAACAAAAGAAACAAATTGGCCAATTGTGTCAATGTATAAAAGCCAATAATGTGCTGTAGACAAGAAACACGTTTACCCAAAAAGAAACTTACAGAACAAACACCAAAGGATATCAGACAGTAAGAAATGCAAAGGGATCCCAAAAGCAAGCAGGCGGTGCTATCGTACTTTCAGACAAAGTCACACTCAAGGCAAAAAAGAGGCGAAGAACATCACTACATCTTTGTTCAGGGAAGAAATCAATATGAGAGGATAACAACTGTAAATATATGAACATTAAACACTGAATATTGGCATATCCAACTTCATAAAACAAATAGTAGTTGACATAAAAGATGAGATGAACATCAACACAACTATACCCAATAACCTACTTCTACAAAGAGGTCAACTAGAGAAAAAATGAAGAAAGAATTATCAGAGTTAAGCTACACCTTATAACAAATAGACCTAACTGATTCCTATAGAGAGTTCTACCCAGCAACAGCAAACACATTCCTCTCAGCGGCACACAGAACTTTCTCCTCAATGGACCATATGATAACTCTTATTACATGCTTAAGTAACTGTAACATCCGTTAATAATCAAACTTTGAAAAATATAGATAACATTATCTGAGCCTGATAAAACCCTTGCATTATCATATGAAATAAGAAAACTCCCTAGAAAGTCAAGAACAAGACAAAGATGTCCCCTTCATCACTTCTGTTCAACACAGTACTCAAAACATTAGTGAAAGAATTCAGGTGACAGAAAAAGATGAAAGAGATGCTTGTAGGAAAGGAAGACATCAAATTATCACTGCGTGTAGATCACATGTTCTGTTACACAGAAGACCCAAAAAGTTCCACTGAAAGAATTTCTTTACAAGAATTAATAGTCAATTTAGCAATATAACAATACACAAAAATCAATAGCCTTAATGTACACCTATGATAAACTCATTGAGAAAGAGATTAGGAAAACAGTACCATTCCCAATAGCATCAAAATAAAATCTACAACAAAAAAATACAGCATGCTGAAAAAGGAGACAGGAGTGGTCATCAGAAAATGGAAGACATCCCATTCCTCGAGAGATGGAACCAATACAGTCAAAATGACCACGCTACCAAAACAGATACGTAGATTTAATGCAATTCCAAAACAAACAAACAAAAACCCCCCATAGCATTCCTCTCAGAAATAAAGAAAGCAATCCTAAAATTCATATGGAACCAGAAGAGACTCGGAATATCAGAAGCAATCCTGGGCAACAACAGGAAAACAAGGGGCAGCACAATCCCAGGCTTCAAATTGTACTAAAAGCTACAGTGATAAAAAGAATGAATGAATAAATAAATAAATATAAACAAACAAGCACAGTGCTCCCTCACAAACAAATGCGAGGATTATGGAACACAGTGGCCTATTGAATGGTGGTGTGAGAGCTGGCTATTCCCGGGCCCGACACTGAACGTAGACACGTGTCTCTTACCGTGAACAAAATGAAAACAAAACTGGATTGAAGATCTAACAGAAACCCTTAAACTACAGGAAAATAAAACAGGTGAAACTCTTGAAGACATAGAGGGCAAGGACTTTCTAAATATAACCCGAATTTCCATTAAAAAATAAAAAGTCAACAATTATAATTCTGTTAAATTTTAAAACTTCGGTACAACAATGAAAATGACCATTCTATAGAATGGAAAGACTTTCCCAACTACTCCCTGGGCAGAGGAGCAATAATTGGGATATATAAAGAACTCAAAAATCATAGATTTCCCCAAAAGAAAAGACCCAATCAAAAATGATCAACTGAAATGTATGGATACTTCCCAGAAGAAATTTGAATAGCTACTAAATACAACAAAAAATGTTCAGCATCTTTAGCCATTACAGAAATACAAATGAAAGCAACACTGAAGTTTCACTTTACTCTAGAAAGAGTGGATATCACCAAAAAATCTAATCATGACAGAGACAGACCACGAGGAAAAAGGAACCCTTCTACACTGGTGGTGGGAATGTGAACTAGTAATACCACTATAGAAATTAGTTTGATTTTTCCTCAAAAAATCTAAATATAGAAATTCCATTTGACTCGGTTGTTCTCCTTATAAATTATTTCCTGATAGTGTTATAGCCACATTACAATAATACAGGTTTACCATATTTACAGCAGCACAACTCACAATAGCTAATAATAGCAAAGATTTTTAAAAAGATCTTAGTGTGGAGAAAAACAAAAAAAAATAGTGTCACCTTTTATGCCTCCTTCAAAAATTACATTTATTTGAACAAAATTCTAAGTATGAATTTATCAGAAATCCAGTGACAAGGGCTGGGAGTTTGGCTCAGTGGCTTAAGCACCTGCTCTGCTGCCCTGGCGGGCGCGAGGCTGTGAGTTCAATCCCCGGTGCCGCAAAAAAAAAAAAAAAAAAAAAAAAAAAAAAAAAAAAAAAAAAAAAAAAAAAAAAAAAAAAAAAAAAAAAAAAAAAAAAAAAAAAAAAAAAAAAAAAAA
>RJWM01052164.1:0-10192 GCA_004363535.1 Dasyprocta punctata | reverse complement strand
AGTTTATGATGCCTCAGCTCAACCAGAATAAGATACTAACACAGTCCAAAAGTTGAAGCTCTGCTTTCAAGGTGTTTACAATCATGAGAGATTTATGGAAAAGTATATAGTAAAATGACCTATGCATAGAAAGTTTTATACCTGAAAGTGAAGGAAACCATCAAGAAAAATTTAGTACATGTCATTAGGTAATAATTTGTGATATCAGGATATCCAAACAACAGACAAATTTCATGTCAAATAGCATGTGCAACAAAACAACAAACAAATTGCAAATAATTGCTATTAAGCATGAGTGACTTTTTAAAAATAGTCTGTATTTGAAATTTTTGGGCATACTAGTAATGAAATAAATAACTCAGTCATATTATAAATTAGTTCCTAACCAGTGGAAGCTTTCATAAATTGCTAAGTTGTATGAATGGATAGAATATTCTTATGGGGAATTATTTAGACAGAATAAAAAACTTCCAATTATTTGTACCTTTGGTCTTACAATTCTTTTAGGATTTTGTGTACCACTGTCATAAGAAATTTACATATATATGTGTATTTATAAGAAATGTATTTGGCAAGATCAAAATTAAAATAGAGATGCATGAAACTGATTACCACAAAATAGGAGCAAAATAATACCACAGACACCAAAATTATTGATGTAGGAAATATGTAGTGAAAAAGAAAAATATTCCCAGTACATTGTCAACTAGTAAGATAGGCTAGGAAAAAATCAGAATTTGAAATTTCTCCTAGACAGCTACTTTATACACTTACTTGTGCGTAGACAGAAAATGATAGGTAAGGGCTTATGCTAAAATCATAGGTGTTTATTTCCAAATCTGTCATTTCTCTAATTGTCATATTTGTATATAACATTTAAAATTTTATATAGAGAGCCACAAGGAGTTGGAAAAACAACAGAGAGTCTGTGTACACTCACTCTGTTCTTCACAAAGGTTGTGCCTTATATAATCAGAACATGATGTCAAAATCAACACATTGATATCTGTGTTACAGTGATGCGGAACCATCACTAAAGTCAAGATATTAAGTTATTCCAGCCTCGCAAACTTTTAATAATGATAGAACTTATAGTCACTCCTATCATCTTTTATCTATTATCTTTAGCTACTGACAAAAAGTGATTGCACATGCTGTATAAACAGAATCATACACTAAGTGATCTTTTGAAATTGATTTTTTGCTCTTTATATTCATCCAGATTTTTGGATATTTCAATAGTTCGTTCTTTTTTGCTTCTAAAATAGTATTCTTGAGTGAGATGAGCCAGAGAACCTTTAGTCATTCAGCCATAAAGGGATGCTTTGGTTATTTTCAGATTTGGCTTCTACCGGAAAATCTACTATTAAAAACAGCAATTTTGTCATACAGATATAAGCTTTAAGTACTCTGAGATAAATATCAAGATGAGTGTGGAATTTCTGGGTCAACTGGCAAGATTATGTTTGTTTTGCTTTTATTTTAGATTTAAGTAACTGTCAAACTGTTTTCCTACATGACATTACATTTTTATATTCTTACCAGATATGATAAGGGACCCTATTTACTCAATAGTTTTGCCAAGATTTGATAATACCTTTTTAAAAAACCTGCTACAATAGTCATGTAGAGCTGTTTCAAATGGTCTTATTTTACATTTCCTATTAGTTTGTAGTACTGAATACATTTTCAGGTATTGATTTGCCATCTGTGTATTTCTTTGTTGAATCGTTGTCTTATTTTTCTCTCATTGCTGAGACAAAATACCCAACACCCAAGATTAAAGGAGGAAAGGTTTATTTATCTCACAATGTATACAGGTTTCAGGCCATAACCAATTGACTCCAAGGCAGAGTGGAACATGGCAAAGGGGCAACAGTTCATGGTGGTGGAAGACAGCAAAAGTAACAAGAGCTAAAAAGAAGAGAAGCTTCTTTCTGCCTCTTTTATTTTATCTAGACTGCTGGGATTAGGCCAGCGCCAATCCATTCAGTGGACTGATCCAGCAATCACCCACTCTTAATCCCAGCACCCTTGATCCTATCATTAGACAATGAATCAATCATAAACTCCAGATTCAGCTGCCTCCAAAAAGTGTACCTCCCATGACTGCATGAGGCTTTGGGGAGACATCTAGACACAAATTATAGCAATTGTCTTTTGCTCATTCTCCAGTCAGAAATTTTTATACTGCATTTTGAGTTCTTCGTATGGTCACAGTGTGCACCCTTTATCACATGGGGTTGCAAATATTTTCTTTCTAGTCAATAACTTCTCTTCATGCTTTTAAGTGATTTTCACAGCACAATTTTCTTGTTATTTTTAAGATGTCCAATTTCTTGTTACTTGACTCATAGTTCCATTCAACTCTTGGAGTCTTCATTGATTCTTAATTCCTGGAGATTTTTTCTCAGTGTTTTCCTCTAAAACTTTATAGACAAATTAAGATATGTTATGTATGTGTATCAGCTCCTCTTGAAGAATGTGATTATTACTACAAACATGTACTAATAAAATATGAAAATTGAAGAAAAATGAAAAATAAATCTAGTGTTAATTAAAATACAATTAATGGATACATATTTTAATTGGAATCTTTGATCTTTTTGAGTAAGTTGTTATTACCATTATTGTATTGGTACAGGAGCTTCTTTAGTACTGAGATGTACTCCCAGCACTTACCTGAGTTAATTTTTATATAAGGTACGAAGTTAAAATGAACTAAGTAAAGGTTCAATTTTTTTATTCCTTTTTCCCTTTTGGTGTATGGACATTCAATCACTTCAGTGACATTTTTTGAGCAAAATACCATCCTTTCAGCATACATTGGGTGTTTTATTATATAATATTTTAAATTAGTTTATTAATCAGACAAGATTTTTTTACTGGTTCTTTGTGATTTTCTATGTAGAGAAACACATACTCTTCAAGACACAGACAGTTACATTTCTTCTCTTCAGATATGTGCACACTGCATTTCCTTTTCCAGCTTTCCTATACTGGTTGGAATTTGTAGAACTATTTTGAATACTGAAAAAGAAAGCTGATAACTTTGCCTGGCATCTAATTTTAGGGCAAAAGTGTTCAGTTTTACACTGGTAAGTACAATGTTTTGTGTAGGTATTTTGTATCAAGTTGAGGAAGTTTCCATTGATTAATTTTCTGACTTTTATTGTTAGTGAATTATGTTACCTTTAATGACAAAAGGTTTTCTATAACAATTGTTATGTTGATGAAACTTTATATTTTCTTTAACATTGTACTTTTTTTTTCTTTTTTGGTACTGGGGATCAAATTCATGACCTTGCACTTGCTAGGCAGGCACGTACCATACTGAGCTAATTCCCTGGCCCAACATCTTACTTTTTTAATCAATAAAAGTATTTTCAATTACATCTTTTCCATATCTGCTGCTTTAATATAGAAATTCATCGCTTTAAAAGCAGCATCCTCTTTCAGTTGCGGTTCTCACTCCTTCGTGTGCATTGCTCACAAGCTTTGTCCAGAGCCATGCTACCACCACAAGTTACCCAAGTACCTTCAGTAGGTCCTATTGCTCATAAATTATGACCATAATGAGTTGCTGGACATTTTTGCCTCTAATAACTTATAGACTCTACTGCCCACTGATAAACTAATTAATAATGCTCTAATTCAATCATTGCATTGTGAACCTACAAAGTAAGAATCTTCTTAGATTTGCTTCACTTATGTATGTCTCAAAATTTCTTAATATTCAATATTCCTGTAGTATTTCTACTTAAAACACTCAGGAAAAATTTCTTTATGTGAACCCTTAGAGTTTCACCATCTATATTGTTTGCTTTTCAGTAAAGGTATATATTGCTCTTTGTAGCAGCTTTGAATTTTTAAAAAAATGTATATATATAATAAAATGTGTAAGTTTAATTATAAATAAGTGAGGAAAAAACTATTTGTGTTAAGTGCAGAGACTGCCTGCCATACTCAATGAATAATAAAATTTCAAACAGAGTGCGTACATTGACATACTTAGCACTTGTTCAGGAAGAGATCAGAAGTATTTACTTTGTATGAAATTGTTATAGAACCACATTTAATGCCTATGAAGTTACTTGTCAATTAGTTTTCTCTTGTATAGAAAATCTGTGCAAACTTTAGTATTTTTTTCCAAAGAAAAAAATAAATCTATTTATTTTTGGTCTTTACTAATATTTATTTTAGTATTTATTAGTCTTAAAGAGTCAGAATTTCAAGGAGGGCTCAGTTCAACAGCTTTGGCTCAAGGATCTCCAAGTGGCTGTAGTCCATGGATGGTACTGAAATGCTGGTGTATAGAACATTCTGTTCTTTCATATCGTCTCCCCAGATGTGATCTTGTGAGCTTCCTTGTGGAGTGGCAGTTTCCAGATTGTTCACATGGCAGACAAAGGCTTTAAGAATGAATGTTACAGTGTAATACTCAACGCTGCCTACTCATTAAGACCTAGACCTGAAAATGCTGTAGTATCAAGATGACTGAATATGGGACTGAAAGTTATATCCAGCACAATAAAGCAAGAAAAGAAAGGTAATGCATAAAAATCAGGAAGACATAAATGAAGCTTTCTTTATTTCTAGATGACATGATCACCTATAAAGACAATTTCAAACAATTTGCCAAAAAAAAAAAAAACAAAAAAAAAACCAACAACACAGAATCCTAGACCTATTGAATAAAACAAAATGAGAAGAAATATCAGTTCACAATTGTCAATATTTCTGCATGTTACTAGTAAATTAAATTATATATTACACAATGCTACAAAACTTAATAATAGATACTGCCATAATTCTTCATACTTACATAATTTTGCATATTACCAATAATTTAAGCATGAAACCTGAAATTAATAAAATATGTTGCAAAATTGTTCAAAAAATTAAATTCTTGTATGTAATCTAACCAAAGTGCCCAAAGTTCATGTACTAACATCTGCAAAATGCTAAGAAATTAAAGTAGATCGAAGTAGAATGAATTGATGTTAATATACTCAATACTGGAAACATATCAATTCATCCCAAATTCATATATAGGTTTAAAGGAATTTTTATCTAAATTAAAATGTTTTTTGCAGATGTAAACAAGTTAATTATAAAATTTCTATGGAATGGCAAAAAGAATAACATAGCTAAAATAATTCTGAAAAATAATGAACTAGAAGAGATCACTCTACTTTCAGTACCAATTATTTATCCATTGTATTAGTTAAGGTTCTCTGAATGAATGGAATCAATAGAGTATACATGATTACTTATGTGGAGGATTTATAAAGTAGCCTTACAGGATCAGACGTGGGAAAGTCCACAATGGCCATCTGCTTACTAGGAACCTAAAGAATCTAAACATTGAAACTGCTGAACAAGACGGATCAAGGTTATAGCACCAGTCCAAGATGGAAGACCTGTGAACTCACTGGAGAGTCACTGTAGCAGGTCTACATTGAAAGGCTGAAGAGCTTGGAGATCTGGAGACCAATGCCCAAAGGAAATGGAAAGCAAAAATGCATGCTCAAGAATAATGAAGCTCTTCAAAATGGGCACACTTGCTTCTTCTTTCTGTTTTTCATTCTGCCTAGGATATAACTGATGCTACCCATGACCAATGTGGGTGTTCCTTCCCAGTTTGCTGGCCTATGTGTCAGTTGTCCACAGACATATGTGGAACCATGCTTTACTAATCTGCTAGGTATTTTTCACTTTGGTCAAGTTGACATATCATAGGTAATGTTCCCAACCTTCCCCTTGACCACTTGACAACCAGACACATCACCTTAAACCATACTTTAAATGTCGTATGCATATACCGATGATATATAATTTTATACATAATGCATCATACAGAGTGTATATGATGGAGATACCATACATAGTGGATATATGTATGCATATATACATAGACACATCTACAATGCATAGTGTACTTAAATGCATTGAATATATTATGCATCATATATAGATAATATATAATATCTATATGAGCTATTATATATATTTTATACATGATATGTGTGTATATCTGTGTATGAGTATGTGTGCATATGCATCCAATAACCTAATCCTCAAAACTTACATTTATATAAAAATTAATTTAAAATAGTTCATAGATTTAAATGTAAAACAGGAGAAAGTCTTGAGAACCTAGAGCTTTGAAATGTTTTCTTAGATATGCCACCCAAAATATAACTCAAAAAAACCTCAAAAAATATATATTTTGGATTTTATCATAATTAAAATACTTGCTATACCAGTTGAGTTAACCTCATTTTTACCTTTCTTATTGAATTTCTAAGTCCTTTTGAGGAGATATGACATGTCTGTTTATATGAAGCATGCATTTTACACTGCGATGACTTGATATGATTTGTCTCCTGAATTCATGTAAAGACCTAACTCTTTAATGTGACAGAGTCAGGAGAAATGCCCTCTAACAGATAACTCGGTCATGGAGGCTACATACTCATAAGGAGATTAATGCCATCCACTGGGAAGTCCTGCCTTTTTAAAACTAGATTGCTACTAGAAATAACGGTTATTATAAGCCTGGAAATGATCCTGAAATGTCTCTGCCATGTATGATGCATGTTCTCAAATGTTTTGTCTCCCTGTCTTTCACCATGTGATGCTCTATGCCATTTCAGGAAGTACATTGCCAGGTGTGGCTCCTTGAGTCTTAGACAAGACCTATGAGTCAAAATGCTCTTTGTGACTTGGCTAGTGTATGGTATTATTATTAACACCAGGAGATGGACAAAGACACATAGGTACCATAAACAAGATTAATTGTAAAGCAGTACATATATAAGGTTTAAATATGAAAGAATTTTTAATATATTAATTTAAAATATATTTGTGGAAATATTATGTTTAATAAGCACATAAGTAATTTATATATTCACAAACTGATATAACTTTGATGTCGAATGTCCTTCAGAGTCCCACGCATTAAAATTTGGCTCCCAGAGTAACACTACTGGAAGATGGTAGAATCTTTAGAGGTGAGGCCTTGTAGGAATTTCTTAGTTCATTACAAGGGACTATGTTTTTTTCTTTCTTACCTCTTCTGCATTATGTCTTGTGATTTAGTGGTTTCTCTTGATACATTTTTCACACCATTGCTATTGTGTATCCTCATTAGAAGTCCAAATCAATGGAATTACCAAATCTTGGACTAGAATCCCAGAAACATAAACTAAATAAAACTTCCTCTTTGTAAGTTAATGGTCTTAGTTGTTTCATTGCAGTAATATGAAGCTGACTAATAAACCAAAGACAGAGGAAAATAAGAGGAAAAATGGATTAATTTTGCAAAAGTTTAATAACATTCTGGATGATACTATTGACCAATAAAGAAAAATAAGCAAATGATGTAAATTGTAAAATATAAAGAAAAATAGGCTAGGTGTTAGAGAAGAAACAACTGAAGCTTGCATAAAAGGAAAGAATGGACTCACAAAAAACCAGAGAAAAAACACTGGAAACAGAGTGGTCAATTATAATTACTCAATATGAAGAAGATGATAATCATTCTTCTTTCTTTTTTCTTTTTTTTTTTTTTTTTGGTACCAAATATTAAACTCACAACCTTGCGCTTGCCGGGCAGACGCTTACACCACTGAATGAGATCCCCGGGGATAATCTTTGTTATAAATTATAAATTATCAAAATTAAGTCTAAACTTGCAAATAAGTCATAATAAGGATTCAATAAAATATCTCAAAATCTCACAGGACAAAGTTTCTTTGTTTTTAAAGAAAACTAACCTTTCTTGTTTTGATGATCATCCTATTCGACAGCTTTATATGAATTGCTGTTTCCAACTTTGTATGCCTATATCTCTTTTTCAGTCCAGAAGGTAGAGCAGAGTTAATTTTATCATGCCAAATATGAAACTGAAGTGGAAGAATCAGATCTTTATTTCCTAGCTCTCTCTGTGATTCTCTCTCTTTCGGTACTCTATGTCTGTCTATATTCTTTATGTTTTCCTTAGAATAATAAAACTTAGTAATTAAGGAAAGTCTCTCAGAACATAACAGTAATGACTTCTGACAATCAAGACCTCTATAAAAGCAAAAAGAACATTGGTGAAAATTATCAAAATAAACTTCCTAGAACATTAGAAGTTTAAATCTTGCAATGACACAAAAGTTTTTGTCAAGAAAAATGGATGAATCATGCTGAAAACCTTGTGAATTTGACTTTGTCTTGTTCCTAATCTATCACAGTCATGAAAACCAATAGCTTTTTAACTATGATGACTGTGAAAACCAGAAGCCTAAGAGATACACGAATGGGGGGAATTGAGTTAAGAGTTCTACAAATGAAAGCTCTTACCTGAAGAGAATTGTAACTATTTAACCTGTCTAGCAGCTCATTGACAGTCCATTTATTATTAATCTTGTCAGAGCTCACTATTGCAGAATTATCCTATACCAGTAGTGTTTGTTACATATAATCAACGGAAATTTTAATACATTATGCCTCCTGAAGTACTGTTAATGTTAACTGGGTTAACAAAAGATTGACCCAAAAATTTAAGAGGAAAATCTGGGGAATAATATATCCATGAGCAGATTTAAATTTCAAAAACAGTGCTTAGAATTTAGAAACCCAGAAGCACATACAAAGCAGTAAATACAACCATGAAAGAGCAGAGAGGCTGCTAACATCTCAGGGCTGTTTGACCTTATGGTGCTATACGTGTAGGATGTGAAAGCTGAAGTAAGGTTGTAAGTATTAGGAAAATGAAACAATGCTACAACTTGCACAGAAGTCCTTAGCAAAGGCTCAAAGACTTATAGTTCTAATGTCTTCAAAGAAACTTCTCCAAGCATTTGCTGTCTTCTAAGCAAAGTGAACTCAGACATCAATGCTCATAACAAAGAATATAGATTTTATAGTAGCATGCAGAGAAATCACTAAAGAAACAAATGGAAATGACAGTAAAAACAAGAGCATACCTAAATTGGGAATGATGACACATATTTCATATCCCAGGATTCTGGAAGACTGAGGCAAGAGGATTACAAGTTTGATGCCCCGCCTTGACAATTTGTCAATTTATGGTGTCTCTGTCCTCAAAATAAAAAAATAAAAAGGCCTGGGGGTGTAGCTCAGTGTGAAAGTCTTGGCTACAATCCCTAGAGCAAAAGCAAAAAAACAAACACTGCAGAGGAAACAAGTCTCTGACTTTCAGAGTTGTCACATTTTATGTTTTAAAATGTGCAATGGTTTTAAAAAATTAAAACATACAGTAACACAGGAAAGTATGGTCAAAACACAGACAGACAATAAGCAAACAGAAAATTTCATGGGAAACCCAACTACTGGAGCAAAGCGACAGTGACTTTAAATCAGTCATCTACTAATGTTCATAGAAAAAATAATAGAAGAATTTGAAAAAGAGTAAAATGAGCTTGAAAATAAACATGAATGTATTCTTCAAGGAGAGTCATAACCTAAAACAAATGATAAAGCAAAAAAGACAAATAAAAAAGAAGGAAAGAGCAACTATATGACATAATGCAAAAGTTTGAAATACAATGAGTACAGATATTGCCCAGGTTTTACAGACTACTCTATGCAATCAACTATACTTTGTGCAAGACATTTATATATGTAAAATTTTATTTTCAGGTTTAATTTTTTTTGGTACCAGGTATCAAACTCTAAATTATGTTTTGTTTTTTTTCCACACTATTTGCAAATGAAAGCATTTTAAAAATGGAATTCTCTAAACTTTCTATTTGATCTTAACTGCTTTTCAAGAGTGGATATATGAACTGTGTGAATACTACAAATGAAGTTATGCATCATGGCATTTCTGATGATTGCAGCTGAAAAACTCCAATGATACAATTACTCAGTGTAGTGATGTATACATTGCACTTTTAAGATGTTCCTTTAAGAATATGTTTTGTGAAGTCTTCTTACATGTTTTCATGTTTTTTAAATGCCCATTTTAAAATGTAAATAAAGCCGGGCGTGGTGGCGCACGCCTTTAATCCCAGCACTCGGGAGGCTGAGGTAGGCGGAGCGTTGTGAGTTCGAGGCCGGCTTGGGCTACAACGCGGCACAAGGCCGACCTGAGCTACATAATGCGACCCTGCCTCAAAAAACCAGGGCCGGGAGTTTGGCTCAGTGGCTTAAGCGCCTGCCCTGGCAGGCGCAAGGC
>RJWM01052163.1:0-10192 GCA_004363535.1 Dasyprocta punctata | reverse complement strand
AAAAAAAAAAAAAAAAAAAAAAAAAAGATACTGACAAATAGAATTAACAAATTGTAATGATATGCTGCAGTAGATATGAATGTGGTTCTCTCTCTCTCTCTCTTTCTCGACTTCATTTTATGGGTAGTATACAAATAGTAGAGACACTGAACAGAGAAATGTTACAATCCTTGAGTGACAGATAAGAGCAGTGTGAAATTCCATCGTGTTACTCAGAATGGCATTTGAAAACTTGTGAATAATTGATTTCTGGAATTTTCTCTCAGTATTTTTGGAAAGCTCTTAAATATAGGCAACTGAAACCACACACACACACACACACACAACTACAGATAAAGCAGAAGCTATGTGAAGGAATTTTGAAAGCTTTAAACACTGTCCCTGTAGGAAAATTTAATTAACTACATTATCTCCCTTATTTACTATTCCTTTTAAGTTTAATTTTAATCCCTAGGGAATTTATGATATTTCAATATTACTTAAGCCAGTTCTCACTGTTCTCCTTCTCTCTAGTGAAGTTGTGATAGACTCTTAAATCATACTCTGCAACCTTTCCTGAGATCAAGGTACAGTTTTCTATTTTTAAACCGTAGTCACTAAAATTAATTCTTTACACACAGTTCTAGGCAACATTCATAGATTCATAAGTCAACATCTAACACAGGGAAAACAACTTTATAACCCTAAAATTTAGATTGTGCGTTAACATTTAGCAAACTATGCCTCTGTTCTCACTAATACTGATAGTTTTTCATTCATCATTAGCGATATTATATAAACTAATTTCTGTACCATCTAACTATTCATGTCCAGCTTCTTTTTCTTAGTGAAGTTAATTTTGCATTTATTTTTTGAAGAACAATTCTTCCTTCCTTCTTTCCTTCCTTTGTTCCTTCCTTCCTTTCTTTCTTCCTCTCTTCCTTTCTTCCTTTCTTCCTTCCTTTGGAATGTGAAGATATACAGTTGTCCCAGAACCATTTGTTAAATTGGTTGAAAAGATAATCCCTTTACTGAAATCATTTTACTTCTTTGTCGAAAGTGAACTGACATTATTTGTGTGAGTCTATTTCTGGACTCTATATTCTATCTTCTTGATTTAACAATACTACAATGTCTTGATTACTGCAGTTTTATGGCAGTTCTTAAAATAACTCACTGTAATTTCTTTGACTAAATTTTTCACTATTGTTTTTGACATTATAGTAACTTGACCATGTACATTTTAGCTTCTACTTCTTCATAAGTTTATTTTTGTGACTATCCTCATATAAATTTAAGTCTTTTTCCTTTTCCCTTCCTTCCTTCCTTGGTTCCCCTTGTAATACCTCTTATTGTCTTCAAAATAAATGCCCTTACCAATTGGCCTAATATAGTCAAACGAAATAATACTGAATAAAACCAATAACAAATAAGATAATAGAAGCAATACGTAGTAATGCAGTGTTGATTTTTATAATGCCTCATATTAGTTTCAAGGCAGTTGCCTATATCATCTGTTGTAACACAAACACACTAAGATAGGTTAAAATCCCTCAGAACAGAGCAGTGAAAGCAATACCTGGTTTTGAAGCAAGGTGATCAAATATCATTAAAGGCTACCCTTATAAATTTTGTTAACTTTAAAATAGCTGTCTTTGTCATCATATATGATAAAGTTAGGCCCATCGAAGTAGAATAGGATTAAATTAAACAGCTCATTGAAAACAATACTGGACTTAAATTCCGATGAAGGATTATTCATTTGTCTGCCCCGCTTGGTGTTATCCCTCTGTCACTGTTTCTGGAGCTGTGGACTTTTTTATCTCTCTCTAGAATGTCCTTCAGTATTCTTTGTAGGGTTGGCTTGGTTGTGATAAATTCCTTTAGTTGTCCTTTGTCGTGGAAGTATCTTGTTTCTCTGTTGATTTTGAAAGATAACTTTGCAGGGTACATCAATCTGGGTTGGAAGTTATTTTCCTTCAAGGCTTGAAATATTTCACTCCAAGCTCTTCTTGACCTGATGGTTTGTGTTGAGAAATCTGTCGTGATTCTAATGGGCCTTCCTTTGTAGGTAATCTGTCTCTTTTCTCTAATTGCTTTTAATATTTGCTTTTGTGTTGAATTTCTGGAATCTTGATTATTATATATCTGAGTGTAGGCCTATTTTGATCATGTTTAGCTGGAGTTCTATATACTTCACTTATCTGAAAGTCTCTTCCTGTTCCCATGTTTGGAAAGTTTTCTGAAATTATTTCTGTAAATAGGCTTTTAATTTGATCTGTATTGACCCCTGCTTTTTCACTCACACCTTTTATTCATAAATTGAACAGCCCCCTTAATGGTACCAATATACAATGTTGCAAGCACTGTAAAATTCCAACCATCTGAATTATAATTTTACAGTATCAAATATGTTGTTGTTGTTTGTTGTTCCCTTTAGTTTTTTGTTTCTCTTCTGTATGACTATTCTTTTATCCTTTATTGGTTTCATTCTGAACTGTTTCACTTGATTAGTTAGACATGATGATATGGGTAGTTATTTCAATGATAACAAGAGGTATTCTAAAGGGAAAGGAGGAAGGAAGGAAGGGAAAAGGAAAAAGACATAAATTTATAAATATGTATAAATAGGACAGTTAAAAAGATTATATTATTAAATACATTTGCTATTGAAAAAGAAAAGTTAATACTCATGAATTGATAAATCTTATATGTCTATATCTGTGAATCTGATCAACCCCTATAAAGGTAACAAGATGCAATATTGTAACTACTGGCAAATTTCAACCACCTCAGTGTGTAAACCTACAATGTTAGCGTAACAGACTTGTTTTTGCTGTTTGTTTGTCTTTTTTGCTTTTTGTTTCTATCTTCTGTGTCCATTTTCTCTTAAATAAAATAAAAAAGGTTTATTTTCATAGTGGGTACTTTTAATCTATAGATTAAAATTGTGATGTTTAAAAAATATTCAATCTTCTAGTCCATGAATTACTTATATCTTTCAATTTGTTTTGATCATTTTGATTTTTCTTATTAGTATGCTGACATTTTCAGCATACAGAGCATGTACTTATTTTGTTAGATTGATAGCCTGCTATTTCATTTATTTAGTGGTGCTATAAATTTAAATTTCAAATTTTAATTTTTAATTGCAGTTATGTAGCACTCTGATTGAATAAAATAATTTTATTGACATTGCATTCTTTGGCCTACATAAACACTTTACAGATCAGGCTAAGAACTGGTAATGTAACTTCCAGGAAAAATGTATCTATGAAAAGATATAATCTGTTAATCTTGCTTGTACACCAGGAAATTCATGTTTTTTTCTTTTTCACAATAAATTTTGAATTGAGAGATGCAGAAAGTGGCAGCTTAATTCATTGATGCACTGTTGAAATACATAAGAGTTTTTTGTTCAAGAAATAGACATAAATAAATGAGTGCTTCAGAAAGCAATAATGTAACATTTCAAAATAAAATAAGAGTTTAGTACAACTTATCTATTGAATCATCATGAGTATGCACTCAGAACATGTACAATTTCTTCCTGTCAGCTTCTTGGTATATTCTGAGATCATTCATAGTCAGGTACTCTGTGTATTTGGGAAGAATGAATTCAGGGATCCTTACTGAGATAATGGCTTAAAATGACTGTGACATAAGTTTTTTTTCCAAGGACAGTTTGAATGGTGTCCTGCAATGATTGCTCCTATATTATGGTTATTAAATGCTAAACAACTAAGTCTGAATTGATTGAAGATAATGTAAAACAGTTATGTATGAATTTTGTAAAATGGCTTGGCAGTTTCAATAAACGAGGCAAGAGAAGACTAAAAATTTAAGTGTTTAAAGCCCAGTATCACAACATAGTAAATATATTATATACACATAAACTTGATATAAGCAAAAAGGATGAATTTAAGCCATAGGAATTATCATACAAATTCTCCTTTTATAAAAATTGGAATTATATTATAAAGCATAAAAATTGGATTAAAATTTTAGTTGGATCAGAAAACTATTTGTTGAAGCTAATTAATAATGAACTCCAAAAATTATATAATTTTATAAACTATATATGATCATTTCTCTAGATGAAATGATTAGAGTTTAGAAGCATTTGATCTAGTAATTAGGATCACAAAAATTTTAAATTATTTAGTTATTAGTAACTAGAATTCTTATTGAATATTTTTCTTGCTCTGTTTTGTTTCAGGGATTGAACTCTCGACCTCACATTTGCCAAGCAGGCGCTTATGCCACTAAGGTAAATCCCCAGCCTTATTGAACATTTTAAAATTTATCTTGAATCTTGCAGTGCTGAAATAACAATGTCACTTTTCTTCAGGGAACAAGCCAATTAAATGAATATACATATTTCACTCAAATTTTAAGGGCAAAATTTTCTCTGTAGCTGAAATAAATCAAATTGTTTCTGTCCTTTGTTCCTGATAGAATTATTATGAGAGTAGAAAATTATATGTAGCCAACTTTGAAAAATATATATTCAACTCAAGGATTATGTAATAAAACAAAATATTTCACTATTAACCAACCACTTCAGATCTATGTGTTTTCTTGTCTGATTATCTTTAATTTTTCCCTTCATTTATTCTGTCAGTCTCAAACTGTTCACACTATAAGTTGGTCATCATTATCCATAAAAATTAGTTTGTATGTAACTCAAAGCAAAATAAGACACAAACAAACAAGCAAAGCAAAAATAAGCCATGTTGTGACTACCCAGCTTACAAAGTCAAAGGCCTCCAATAAACAGAAATTATACTGGAACCTGAGCCCAATTCGTTATTTGAATGTGTTGATTTCCCCATGGGTTGGTAAAAGAATGAAGTTAGAAATAAATTTGTAAACTTTAACTCTGAAGCCATACAATAATCTAAAACCTGCTCACTTTACACCAAAACACTAAAGGGACTGATAATTAAACAATTAGTAAATCTGAATATCAAAACACCGGAGAAACCTGTATCTTACAAATGTCCTTGATGTGATTATGCTTCAGCCCAATATACTCGCCATAAATTGAAAATATCATTAATCCGAAAATTCCTTTAATAAGTCTGACACAGAGAATTCATGGTTGATCACCACTGTACACTGGAGAGTGCTGGTCATTTGCTTTTCTGATCACATGGCTGATTGGGAAGGGCCACTCACTGTGCATGAGCAGCAGTGAGAGATTGTATAAACGCAGAGTTCTATCCAAGGAGACGATCAAATGTCAAAATTCAAAGTATATTCTTGCCTGAATGCATATCACTTTTATATCATCATAAAGTTGAAAAATCTTAACTTCTACCATAGTAATTCAGGGAACTGTCTATATTTCTCAGATTGGTTGTGGAAGGAAGAATTTCACATTGTTCACTATAACTCAGCTTGTTCTATTAGGAAATGGTTAGAAGCAGCTCTAAACTTCATGTGCGGTAAACAACTGAGTATTTGCTGAACCTCTTGGTCCTAAAAAATAGTCACATTTTTTGTTTGTATTCAAAATTTGATTAAAAAGAAAAAGGGCACAAGAAATCACTAAGAACTGTGGTGAAAATTCACTACAGTAGGAAGCAGCACAAACTAAGACACTGGATGTGCGAATCCCAGAGGACATCGACATGCAAATTTTTTAATTTTATGAAAAAATGATAAAACAAAATTTCAAAACAAAATGATAGGTGAATGACAATAGTTAATATATTGTGCATTGCTATTTTATTGTACTTATTTGAAGTATAAGATGTGGGTATTAAAATTTCTTCAGTCAATATTTTCACAAATCTTCCTTTTCAATGAACTAAGAGGCACTAAGAAGATAACTGATTTGATTTTTTTCACTCTTTCCTCCTGTTCTTTCTTCTTTTCCCCCATCCTAGTTCCTTTTTCCTTTTGAGCAGCTTCTTCCCATTTCCAAATATCTATTTTCCCTTTTAGACCTTATTTACTCTTTCAGTTTCTCACACCAGAGAGACAATATGGTGTTTACACACGTGAATCTGGTTTACTTCACTTATGAGTGTGGTGTCAAGTTGTATCCATTTACCTAAAAAATTTCAAGTTTATCCTTTTTTATGTACATTGTATAAAAATACCACATCTTTCTAATCCATTCCAAGGTTGATGGTCATTTGGGTTGTTTCCAAGATTTAGATACAAATAAATTGTGCTTTTGTAAACATGGGTGCACATATATCTCTGTGGTATGATATTTTTAATTCTTCTAGGAAGACACACAGAAGGGGAATAGCTGCATTGAGTGGGACCTCTAATCCTAGCTGTTTGAGAAATTTCCACACTGAATTCCACAGTAGTTGCACCAGTCTGAACTCCCACCAACAGTGGAGAAGGGTTCCTTTTTCCCCATAGCCCTGTCAGCATTTTTTATTGGCTGATTTCTGTTTTTGTGTTTTTGTTTTTGTTTTTGTTTTTTGTGGCACTGGGGATTGAACTCACAACCTCAGGTCTGCCAGGTGGGCGTTTAAACTGCTGAGCCAAACTACCGGCCCTTTGGCTGATTTCTTGGTAATGGCCCTTCTTTCTATTATGAGATGGAATCTCGGTGTTGTTTTAATTTGTATTTCTCAAATGACTAATGAATCAACATACAATTTTTAACAAATGCTTTCATAGGTGAACACAAACCATGACAGATAATTTTTTATTTTTGTATGGTTAAAATAAGATACTTAAAGTGTTGTTTCATTAATAACACAGTCTATTGGCATGCAATGAGATTCTTATTTATTTTTCAGTGCTCAAAGGAAGGTGAATAAGGAAAACAAATTTTAAAACATTTGATGGACAAGAAACATTAAGCATACATTGAACTTCAGTTTTGCTTCGAATCCAATGATTAAAGTCTAGCTGCTACTTATGATTGAAGCAAGGTTCTATAAAGTCTAATTGAATTTCATGAGAGATTGTCAAAATTATCGGTTAAGCAACCCAGGAGATATCCACAAGAAGATCTCTCCCTGCTAGCAAGCAGTACTGGTGTTGGCATGAAAGGTCTAAGAGAATTGCATGAAGCTGGCAGACTAACTTATCTGTAGCCAGAGCACTGTATGTTTCAAGTGACTGGCAGTGATGAGACCTAGCAGAGTCCAAGCCTGCCAAGGTCTTTGGTTTTAATGTGATTTGGAGTGTAGTACTTGAGGCCAATAACTCATATATGAAGTTTGATGATAAGGTGTTACATAACATTTTCAGTTAGAGGGAAAACATTCTCTATTTTTATCACAGCAAAACATACGCCACTCATGTAGCAAGTTATGAAACTGGAATCTTTTGATAGCTACATAACACTTCAGCTCAATGACCTAATCCTTGAAATTTGGATGTCACTCCAGGAAAAACAGAGGGTGAGGTAGAAATCTCAATCTGATGAAATTTTATAGTATCAACAAAAATTATACTTTCATATTAAATTGAGAAGGTATTTTAATAGAGATTAAATAAAATTTTATAAAAATAATCATATTTTACATTTTATCCACTTAAATATGTATACTCCACTTAAATACTCTATACCCCTTATTGGTGATAACATAGACAACACAAGATAAAATCTTTAGTCTTAGATAAATGTTAAAATTACAATAATTCTTTCATTTTGCATCATGTTCAAAGAGATAGAAAATGGATACAGGTAGGTAAATTAGTATACATTCTTATAGATACATGAAAAACACACAAATCTGAGTTTTGTTTTGATTTTCAAGTAACAATTTTTTAATCCACATTAAATTAATAATACAAGGGAGACCCCATAAGATTATAATAGAACTCACAGATTCCTATCCCCTGGTGATGCCGCAGTTGTCAGAAAATCATAGTTCGGTACATTCTTCACATGTTTTTAGGCATGCATTATTAAACACACTTCTTCACTGCCAGGAATGCAAAAGAAAGGAGTCATGCATTCCACGTAAGACTTGAATATGGTAATAAATGACTATTACTTGTTTATGCATTTAATATGTTATATTTTCAATTGTTAAGTTAGAAAAAATAATCTCCTACTTATAAAAAGTTTTTCTGTGAAGTAATGCGCCCTGAGCCTCATACACAGCAGACGTGGAGGAACTCTTAATGAGATGGATTCAATAGCAAATCTAAAAGCATATCTTTCTAGAACCTTGTTTCTTGGAGCTAAGGAAAATTGGTAATGTTGAAAGAAAAGTTTGGCACCATGGGTGGTTTTCAGTTTAATATTACTTCAGAGTGGTAAAGCAATTCAAAAATTGTTAATGATTCCATAATGTAAAAGTGAGCAGTGAGTCTCTGAGTGCCAATGTGAAAACAGTTGAAACTTCTTTGGAACATCTAGATAAGCTGGTTGTGAAGGAAGGTTACTTGCCAGAGCAAATCAACATAGATGAAGCTTCTCTAGTCTAGAAATGGTTTCCTGAAAGGACTTTCACATTAAAAATGACAGATCAGTATTAAGTTACCAGACTTTTGAGAACAGGATTACAGTCTCATTTGGGGCCAAGTTAGCAGGTTATAAATTAAAACCCTTTGTGCCTTCACACAGTAAAATGTTTAGGGCCTTTAACACATCATAGAACACAAAGTGCCGTTGTGATACAGAAACAAAATGACATTGTAAATTACTTAGCTCCTCTTCCACAATGCCCTCCTCATTGGCTATACAAAGAAACCTGAGAAGTATTCTTCGGAAAATAGCATACTTGCCAAGATTTTCGTTTTTTGTTGGTCATATTCCAGTGGATCTTCCTTTGACCAGTAATCTTTATCTCAGGATCCAAATTTTGCCTCTGCCTTGAAACACTACCAAACACTTGAAGCAACTTTTAACATATCTTTCCTGAGAAATACCTCTGCCTATGCCATTGCTGCAACAGGAAAAATGAGAATGATGAAGTTCTGGGATGAATGTGACTGCATAAGGAATCTTACATATAAGGCTTGAGGCGCTATAACCAAGTAGATGAAGACATCTGGAAGAACAAGCTCTAGGTAAAGTCATGATTTCAGAGGATTTGCCAAGGGTGAGGAGATTGGAATAATAAATGAGTTATGAGAGGAAGTTTTTGAGTTTACCGATAAAAAGTTGAAACTGGAACAGAAATGCTCAGTTGCAGAAGTAAGAGAGGAGGAAGAGAATTACAATGAGGTTACAACGTTTGATGCCACTGTGAATAAATGAAGTAATTATTTTGTTTTATTGAAAATTCTCTATTATTTTATGCCACATTGATATCTAGATTGGTTGAAAGACAATAAAAATGATTGAAAGTTTTAGAATGAGAAAGAAACTTCAGCAGGAGGAAAAAAGGAAGAAATCTTATGAAGTTTTTCCTTAAGTACTTATCAGATTTTTATAGGTCACAATAAACTCTCGAAAACATTTGAAAACCTGGAATCCAACAGTGAATTTATTAACAGAGAACAATATTTATTTTTCTTTACCTACTTAGAAAAAGTCTGATGAAAGAAAGAAAGCAGGCAGCAATAGAGACAGGGAGGGGTGACTGAAGGGAGAGGAAGAACAGAGAGACTGAAGGAGAAAAGAAACCAACAAACAGGCCTGGGCATGCTTCTGGAAAGAGTGACCCCTAACCCACCTCAAGCAGGGCAGCTCATTCAAGGAGCCTCCGTAAGGCACTGGTAACCTGACAGACAACAGCTCCATGTACGTCATTTTCCCTAATTACCTTCCGGTGGCACAAGAAACAGAGGTAGAAAAGAT
The DNA here is from genome assembly GCA_004363535.1 of Dasyprocta punctata. NCBI lineage: Eukaryota > Metazoa > Chordata > Mammalia > Rodentia > Dasyproctidae > Dasyprocta > Dasyprocta punctata. Next base: position 480 of record RJWM01052163.1, on the reverse strand, counting down.
ATTGATTGTTGTGATCCTGTGTAAGTCTACCTTACTGTTCATGTTTGTGTCTTGGTTTTTAACAAAACATTTAAAAAACTCAAAAAGGAAAAATAAACAAGTAAACAATTTAAGGTGAGAAAACAGTTCATAACGATATGAGAATGTATTTTATTCAGCTGCACAACCGTTTTGGGTTTTAAACTTCCAGTTATTACAATAAGTCAAAACAATAAACTAAAAAGTTTGTAAGTAAAGAAAGTTACATTAAACTTAGTTTATTATTGAAGAAAAAGGTAACGAATTTAATGTAGCCTAAGCATACGCTGTGTGTAAAGTACATGGTGTTGAACAGTAATCCTAGACCTTCAAGTGACCCAGACTCACCAACTCAGCAACTTCCAGTCTTGCAGGCTCTGCTCATGGTAAAAGACATAGGCAAGTGCACAGATTCTCATTGTTTATATTGTACACTATTATTGTATTTTCAGTTTTTTTTTT
>RJWM01052162.1:0-10192 GCA_004363535.1 Dasyprocta punctata | reverse complement strand
ACTGCATACTATTATCCTCTGAATAGATGGTCAGACCACTGGTGTTCGACCTGAAAAGTCAGTGAAACACAAAAACCACAAGGATCAAATTGCATTTCACCTCAATAGCTATCATTGCAGCCTGTGTTTCTCTGGATCAGATGGTCACTTATAGGTGGGGGGTGGGGATTGGCTCTTCTTGTTTGCCAGCCCACATGCCAGAAGGGACTGCGGTCTGGCTGTCCCCCAGTTGGCGGCAGCTTGCACTTGGTGCTGGTTCACAGGGAGGGCATGTTTCTTAGTGAGTCCCTCTTCTCTCCCCCCACAGTCTGTGAATGGCAGTAACTCATGAGGGAAGACTTGGGTCTGGTTGTCCCCTTGCTGGCAGTGGCCTGCACATAGCACCAGTTTGCAGGGAGGGCCTGCCTTTTGGTGAGTCTATATACACATATTTAAATGGCAGTTCTTTTTTTTTTTTTTTTTCTTTTTTTTTTTTGCGGCACCGGGGATTGAACTCACAGCCTCGCTCCTGCCAGACAGGCGCTTAAGCTGCTGAGCCAAACTCCCGGCCCTGGTTTTTTGAGGCAGGGTCGCACTATGTAGCTCAGGCCGGCCTTGCTCACGCTGTAGCCCAAGCTGGCCTCGAACTCACAACGCTTCCCCTACCTCAGCCTCCTGAGTGCTGGGATTAAAGGCGTGCGCCACCACGCCCGGCTAAATGGCAGTTCTTAATACTGATTGCTTTCATGCATTGCTAATGCTGCATCATGCAAATAGAAAATATACTTATCCCATAGCCAATGTAGTACCTATAAAGTAAAGTTTATTATATTAGAACCCGAAGAAAATATCAATGCTAAAAGTAAGTATATAGACTGAATTCTCCAATCATGACTTAGTCTCATAATCAGAACTATCAACCATATAAACAAAAATGATTTATAATCCCTCATCTGTGAGACAGAAAATTGTGGCCTTTCCCTCAAGAGGTAATGGGAAATCCTTCCTGTTTAGTTTAGATTACAAGTCTCTTCTGGATCTCTATATCCTTAAATTTTTATTAGTACATTTTGGAGTACATGGTATTTACATTCAGAATAGGTACATGTTCTTACAGAATAGGTACATGTGCTTCACATACCTTGTTCCATCTTATTTCTCTTTGCTGAAGGATGCAGTAAAATGACAGTATGGATCATAACTATTCAAAGGATTCTCAATCTCGCCACTAGTGCCATTTTGGGCAAAATGATTATTTGCAGTGCAAAGACCATCTTATGCATATTAACATATGCTGCAGTACTTGTAGCCACTACTCACTAGAACTCAGGAGCACCCACATATTTGTGATGTTAAAAAATGTTTTAATGTTCTATGTTTTTAAGAGACACAATTGCCTGATAGCTACTTACTTAAAAGGCACAAAAATATGCACACACACACACACACACACACACACACACACATCTTTTAAAAAGTCCAAAGCAGCAGTAATAATGCCAGCCAATGGTTGGTAAGTTAAATGAACCATCATAGTGCTTGGGCACAAAGACACTAAGAATAGAATTGGAGTAAAGGGCTGGGGAGACCTCCAACCACAGAAAACTAATTCCATCTCCCAAATCCAGAGTCTAAGACCAGACTCATAGCCAGCAGAAATCCACATACAAAGTTGGCTAGAGTACACATTTCTGGGATCTGATTTAGAGCTAGTATAGAACTGTAGACACTAAAGGAATTTTAGTACTTTACCCTTCTCTGTCTGACTGTTTTTCCTCTTTGTATTCAGTTAGACTAGTATGTTTGCTTGTTTGTTCATTTTTGTTTTTGTTCTCCCTGTTTTATTTTGTCCTGTTTTGCTTTTCTTTCCATGCTTGTCTGTTTGTTCTGTGAATGCATTTATTTTTGTTTTCTGGGTATTTTTTGTCTCTTTCTTTCATGACTTAGATCTATAACCTTTCTTTTGGATTACCTGTACTCATTCTCTTCCTCTCTTTTGTCAACAACCTAGCTTGATTTTATAATACTTTCATGGGAGTAAAAATTGTCTCTTCTCCTTAAGTTTCACATCAATGCTCCAAGACATTATCTTCCAACCCTTCCCTTTTGTGCTGCACAATTACCCAAAACTTGGATGATCACCCTTTACTTTATAGTCTTGCTTCAACTAATTTTTACCTCATTCATCTCTTTATCCTGCACCCTATGCTTCTTACCCCACTCATCCACAACAGGGTAAAATCATTCCACTAAGTGGAAAAAATCATTGCATACAAATTACTGGTATATGTTGGGTTCTGTTATATAACTGTAGAACTTGCTCCTATGGTTAAAGGTGTGAGGTTAATAACAACCACAGTTTGTCAGTAGCCAGGCTGTGCTTGAGTTTAATGATAACTCTAACTGTACTACATTAACTGGGGTGTCATACCTGTTACAATCAATTTTTCTCCACTGTATGACAACACTGTGATTGTAAGGGGTCATAACCATCACCATAGTCCAGTACCAAAGGCATGAGCACTGAACCAAATAGCAACTTAACACTCCTAACATATTGGAAAAGTAGGTTCTTGGGATAGACATAAAGACCAAGAACCACCTACAATTAGAGAACATACAGAGGAACAAACATTTTGCAGGGAAACTTTGATATCAGGAACAAAGTTTCTCTAACATAAGAAATCTACAAGCATCAACATAGAAAACAAATTAAAATAAAAAATAAAAACAAATAAGACAAAGAAGCAAAATGAAACTCCAAATGTCCAACCCACACAGGTCAAGTCCAGAGCACAAAGAGATAGAGGAAATCAGAGGACAACTACTGGAACTTTCTGAAGTGATAGCAGCAGAAGTGAAAAAAAATGGAAAAGGTTATATAAAAAATAATTTTTCTGGTGCAAAAAGAAATGATCAAAATGAACAGCATTAAAGTAGACATAAAAAAATAGATCAGCTCAGGAAAATGAAGGAAACTATGAATGCCCAACATAAACAAAGAAATGGAATCAATGAAACAGAACCAAACAGAAATCAAGGAGATTTAAAACTCCATTGAAACACAACAGATTGAATGAAAGGGATAATACAATTTCAGATCTAGAAGACAGGACTACAACTTGTGACCAGGAAAAGAAAACTACCTTAAATATAGCAATAATGTATGAAAAATCATCCAACAGCTACATGATGAGGCAAAGAAGAAGAACATAAGACTGACTGGAGTCAGTGAGAAAGTTGGAGACAGTGAAAAGTACATCAAAACTCTTCACAGAAATAATAGCAGAAAACTTTCCAAACATGGATAAAGAGTTTAACATACAAATTTATCAAGCATATACAACCCCAAGTACCTATGACCAAAATAAATCTAGACCAAGGCATGAAATATTCAAGATTCCAGAAATTTGGCACAAGAACAAGATACTAAAACCAGCTAGGGAAAAGAAACAAATCAACTATAAAGGAAAATCCATGAGAATCGCAGCAGACATCATAACACAAACCCTCAAATCAAGGAGTGCCTGGAGTGAGGTATTTCAATCCCTACAAGAAAACAATCTTCAACTTAGATGGATATACCCCAAAAAACTATCCCTCAAAATCAATGGCGAAATAAGATACTTCCATGACAAAGAACAACTGAAGAAATTCATAACTGCCAAACCAGCTATTCAGAATGCTCTGAAGGATAAAGAAGAAAGAGAAAATGAAAACAAACCACAAGAAAAACAATAGAAATAAGCCACAAGGCAGGGCAAGCAATTAAACAGTGGAGAAAGACTAGGAACCAACAACAGGAAAACAACATGAACAAGCTAAGCCAATACAAATCAATGTAAATGGTCTGAATCAATGAAATGAATCAAATGAGCCAGACTGCACAATGGATTAAGAAACAACATCCAACAAAATTCTGCATTCAAGAAACACATTAATGTACCAAAAATTATATACTAAAAATCAAAGAATGGTAATCAATATGCCATGCCACAGGAACCTGGAACAAAACAGGGGTAGCTAGTATATTTGAAGACAATGTAAACCTTAAACCAAGACTGATGAAAAGAGACAAAGACAAAGGCATACTCATTAAGGGAAAACTCCAAGAAGAAGTCATAGCAATCATAAATATATATGCACCAAATACCAGTGCACCCAACTACATAAAACAAAAATGAACAGACATGCAAGATCAAGCAAGCACTAATGTAAATGTAGTGGGGGACCTTAATAGCCCACTCTCACAAACAGATAGATTGTCTATACAAAATATCAAAAAAGAAATGTCAGAATTAAACCAAGCCTGTGAACAAATGAACTTTATAGATGTCTACAGAGTGTTTTACACCAAAACTTCAGAATATACTTTCTTCTCAGTTGTACATGGGACACTCTTCAAAATATACCATGTATTAGTGCATAAAACATGCTTAAGTAAATGCAGAGGAATTGAAATTATCCTATGCATACTATCTGACCATAGCACAATGAAACTGGAAATCAATGACAAAAGAAATCACAAAAAATACATGAACACATGAAAATTAAGCAACACCCTTTTGAACAACCAATGGATCACAGAGGAAATAAAAGACAAAATTAAATAGTATCTACAATTAAATGATAACACTGATAAAACATACAGGAACTTACGGGATGCAGTGAAAGCAGTCCTATGATGGAAATTCATAGCAATGAACTCTCACATCAACAGAACAGAGTGAGCTCAAACAAACTAATGTCAAACCTCAAACTACTAAAAAAAGAAAAACAAATCAAACTCACAGCTCATATGAGGGAGAAAATTATAAAGAAAGGATCAGAAATTAATGCAACTGAGACTAACAAAACAATACAAAGAATCAATGGATCAAAAAACTGGTTCCTTAGAAGAATAAACAAAGTTGATAAACCATTAGCCAGCCTCATCAATAAAATGAAAGAAAAATCACACTCAAGCAATTAGTAATAAGGGGAAATCACAGTGAATTCTACAGAAATTCAGAAGATCACCAATACCTATTTGAAGAACCTGCTCTCTGATAAGATGAAAAACACAGAAGAAATATACAGATTTCTAGACTCAATTGAATTGCCAGACTAAATCAAGAAGTTGTAAAAATTCTAAACAACTTGATATCAGGCTATAAAATGGAAAATGTAATTAAAAACTCACCAACCAAGAAAAGGTCAGTTTCTGACAGATTACTGTTGAATTCTACCAGAAATTTACACAAGCACTAATGCCACTAATGCTGAAACACTTTAAGTAAATTTAAAGGGAAGCAACACTTTCAAAATCATTACTGAAACCAAGTATTAAACAGACCCCCGAAAACCAGAGAAAAACCAAACCAAAAAAAAAAAAAAAAATACAGGCCAATCTCTCTAATGAACTTAGATCCAAAAATCCTCAATAAGAAACTGCCAAGCAATAAAGCAACAAATCGTCAAGAAGATTATACAACAAGACCAAGGAGGATTCATCCTAGAGATGCAGGGATGTTTCAACATATGCAAATCAATAAATGTAATACACCACATGTCTTAGTTTCACTCTTGGCTGAGATAAAATACCTGACGCCCAAAATAAGTGAAGGAAAGGTTTATTCTTAAAGTTTCTCAGGAATTTCAGCTCATTAGTTGGCTCCAAGATAGCTTGGCATGATGGGCCTGCTGTTCATGGCGGCTGCAAGCTGCAAGCCACAAGCTGCGCTGGCGAGAGAGACAGGAAGCAAGTAGAACAGGAAGAGGAAGAGGAAGACCTGCCTTCCCTTACACTGTATCTCAGCTCCACCCCTGGGCGGGTGTAGCAGTCATGTCATTAATCCTGGCACTAGACAACAAACTGATCACAAGCATCAGACCCAGCCCCATCAAAAGTATGAGGACTTGGGGGTACATAGCATATCCTATACACCACATTAACTGAACCAAACATAAAAATCACATGATAATCTCAGTAAATGCAGAAAAAACATTTCACAGAATCTGACACCCATTCATAATAAAACCCTACAAAAAATTGAATTACATGGTCTTTACCTCAATCTGATAAAAGCCATCTATGACAAACCAACAGCTAACATCATATTAAGTGGTCAAAATTTGAAAGTTTTCACTCAAAAATCAGAAAAAATATGAGGATCACTGTCATTACTCCTATTCAACATAGTTCTAGAAACACTAGCCAGTGCAAGAGAAATAAATAAAAGGAGTAAGGTCAAAGAGGAAGAATAATTAAATTACACATATTTGCATATGACATGATACTCTACATAGAAGACCCCCAAGATCCCACCAAATAACTTGTAAATTTAATAATCAAAATTCAGTAGTGTCATGGGATATAAACTCAACACTCAAAAATCAATAGCATTCTGGTACACAAACAACAAACTGACAGAGAAATTAGGGAAATAACATCTTTCACAATAACATTCAAAAAATGAAATACTTAGGAATCAATCTAACAAAGCATATAAAAGATCTAAACATTGAAAATTACAGTACTCTGAAAAAGGAGATCGAAAAGGATATCAGAAAATGGAAAGCTATCCTTTGCTCATGGATAGGAAGAACGAACATAGTGAAAATGACCATATTCCCAAAATTGTTATATAGATTTAATGCAACCTCAATCAAAATACTATTAGCATACTGCATAGAACTAGAGAAAATGCTCCTAAAATTCATTTGAAACCAGAAGAGACCTAGAAGAACAACAGCAATTCTAGGCAACAAAGGCAAGTAAGAGGGCATCACAGTCCCTGAGTTGAAATTACACTACAAATCCACTGTGATAAAATCAGCATGGTATTGGCAAAAAAACAGACCTGAAGATCACTGGAACAGAAGAGAAGATGCAGACACAACTCCCAACACACGCAGGCACCTTATCTTTGATAAAGGCACCAAACATATTCATTGAAAGAAATATAGTCTCTTTAATAAATGGTGCTGGAAAAACTGGCTATCCACTTGTTGAAGACTAAAACTGGAATCATGCCTATCACCATGCACTAAACTAAAGTCAAAATGAGTCCAGGATCTAAATATTAAAACACTAAATCTACTGGAAGGGAAAATAGGTAGAAATGTTAAAGACATAGGTGTGAACAAAACCCAGACCAAACAGAGATACTACGAAGAATCAACGAATGAGATCTCACCTTACTAAAAAGTTTTTGCACAACAAATACCACCAAAAAAGTGAATATATGAAGAATTATAACAAGCAGGCCCCCCAAATTCAAAGTCCTAATCCAAAAATGGGCATGTGAGATGAATACACATTTCTCAGGTGAAGAAAGAGAAATGGCAAATAAGTACATGAAAAAATTTTCAATATCACTGGTCATCTGATAGATACAAATTAAAACAACACTGAGATTCAGTCTCCACCAAGAAAGAATGGCTATCATCAATAAATCAACCAACAACAAATGCTGGTGGGGCTTTGGAGAAAAAGGAGCCCTTCTTCATTGCTGGTGGGAGTGTAAACTGGTAGAACCATTGTGGTAATTGCATGGAGATTTGTCAGTAAACTAGGATTAGAGGTCACATTAGACCTAGCTATTCCCCTTCTGGGTATCTTCTCAGAAGAATTAAAAATATAATACCACATATGTGTATTCATGTTTATAGCAACACAATTTGTAATAGTTAAAACTAAGGGAAACAACACAACTGACCATCAACTGAGGAATGGCTAAAAAAGATGTAGCATTTTATATAATGGACTACTACTCAGCTATAAAGATGATAAACTTGAGACTTTTATAGGTAAATGGATACAACTGGAGACCATACTTATAAGTGAAATAAATCAGACCAACATGTATAAACATTGTATGGTCTCACTATTGCAAGAAGATGATCAAACAGGACCCAAGATGTACAACAGATGTTGTAAATTGGGAAGTAACTATTCAAAAGAAAAGAGAAACTGTGATGGGGGAAAGTGGAAAGGAAAGAAGAAAAAAGGAAAAAAAAATACTTAAACAAGATAGCTAAGACAGTTATACAGCTAGTTTCTCTTAGTTCATTGAAAAGAACTAATATTGTACTAATATTGTTTGGACGATATCTCAGGCCTATATCTTGTACCCTGAGTAACTACTCTGAAGACAACAATATGCACTGCATTAATTAGTATTACTATCCTATTATCGTCTTTTGAAATCTTCTTTTTCTTCTTTTAAAAATAAAAATATCAAGTAATTTCAAATTTACAAAATTAAATTTTAATCAACCATTTTGTCTATTGTTCAATAATAATCTACAGTAGAACAGAAAGGAATGCTCCCTCTAGGCTATGTCTTCTATCCTCTCTATGACACAGAGAAAAAATAAAACCTACATTACTTAAGTGGCTTGCTTAAAGTCCCTCACACAGCCAGACAGCAGCAAAAGCAGCAGAGATAGTCTTTCTATTGAGATACAACCTCTTCATTTGGGAGCAAGTCTTTAATTGTAAGCATTACATCCTGGATGAAAAATGTATGTAAATATACTTGTGCATGGACTGAATATCTCCTGAGGAAAAGCAAGTGATAGACAACGATGAACCCTAGGGCAGAGGAATTGAGTACAAATGCTGCTTGAATCATTTGAAATACTATTTTTTTGGCTGTTGTTCTCTATCTGCTTTTCTATTTGGAGTATGGGTCGTTTATAATTATTGTGATTACAGGCATGATTTTTCTCAAAATTAAGCTAATAGATTTCTTACTAAACTTTGAAAACAGATTATTTGCTTTAGTAGCAATAATCCTGACATTCTAATAAAATTCCAAATGTAAATTTATAGATAGCCTTCAGTAGTGAGGATTTAGAATAATACTGTTCAAAATAAAGTTCAAATGAATATTTTGGCAGCTACAAGTGCCTTCTTGTCCTATATTAAAATTCAATTCCCAAGGAGGGAAGAAACAATATTGAGCTTGGCTTGAAAAGGAGGCATTGGGAGCAACTTGAGTCACAAATATACTAGAGTAAAAAATCTAGTTAAACTACAAGAGTGTTAGTGGTAAGTAGTGAATATGATTATTATGATGGGAAGGTCAAGACTTGTGACATGTGAGGATTTTGTTGTAATTTTCCTCTATCAGTTTTAAATGATAGTCTTCTAGTATAGTCTTAAAGGTATGAAAAGCCCTTCTTTTGCCAATACCCTCTCAAAGACCACCAGTCTATGGCAGAATGGTGTAGACAGTACTACTCGTACATTTACTCCATTACTTCAGTATCCAACTTTATTCAGGCACACAATCTATGTGTATTTTGTAGCCTCACTGGATTCTGATCTACTGGGACTCCTGAACCCATAATGTGTTTCTGCTCTCCTGGGTTCAGTGAGCCCACTGTAGCCACTGCCCTTTGTCCCTTGGCCCTTCATTTGATTGTTCACTCTTTGGAGATGGCACCTGTGCCCAGCTTATTGCATTTACCTATTTATCCTTGACCTAGTAAGTTTCATGAGCTTGTTCTCCAGCCCTTGAAAGCCTCTTCTGACAGTCTGCTCAGGACATGTCATCTAGTATTTATCATGCTGTCACTGGATGCCTTTCCTTTTGCAAGATATTTATTCTTAAGAAGTCACAGTACACTGGCATGGATGAAAACCCTAAGCTCCACTTTTGATGCAATTCAGTTTTTATTATCTTAAAAAATTAGTATTGCATTTGTTTAGCCACCTAATACAATGTGCCCAGCAAAGTACTAAATGCAGATTGAATCTTAATAAATTAGGAGGAAAATATATGCCATTTTACTCCAATATGTTTAAGTGTTTGGAGTCACTTCCCTCTAAGGAAAAAATGAAAGTGTTTCCATGTAACACCTACTTGTCGACAACTAAGAATGCAGGAGTTGACTGAACAGTAAAACACAAAGCATTGACAGAACCAGCGTCGGGTCCGCGTCCCACGCGGTGCCCAGCACAGCTCCCTGGGACCGGGAGGCCTCGGCCCCCACCCAGTAAAGGAGACTCCACCTGCACGCCCTGGGAGGCCGCCCTTCCTTGCTGTGCACGGGACACAGCCCACTGCGTCCCGCGATCCTGCACGCCGCGAACCTCAGGGAAACGCCGGCCAGCCGCGCAGGACACAGAGGTACGCAGCCCAGCCCAAATCAGCCCAGGAACCCAGAGCTGCTCACCAGGGAATTGAGCAACATAGCTGCAGGGACCTGGAGAGCTTGGGCC
>RJWM01052161.1:0-10192 GCA_004363535.1 Dasyprocta punctata | reverse complement strand
GCTCCCTTTTGTGACTTTCTATACTTCAGCATGTAATGATCATTTGGAACTCATGACCACCTGAAAGAAACAGGGAAGAGGTAGGTTCTTGATAACTGTCTTTTACTAATGTTAGTTTCTTCCATTGGGGAAAGGAGAGGGAGTTGGAAGAAAAGGAATAAGGGTCCCCAAATCACTCCTTTCTCTTCTTTCTAACTCCTCTTGTCTTCCATGTCTCCTCTAGAGTATAACAAGCCTCCTTTCAAGAATACAAGCTTTTCTCTCCACTTTAATCTTCCTACTTTCCTCTGTTAAATGCTGAGAGTAGGATTCCCTTCTTACCCTTTGGGAAATACCCCCCCCATTTAAATTCCATTTCTTTTAAGAAACTGATGTTGGTATTGGTCCCAAATCTAACCTCATCTATCCTTTTCCCTTATGTCCAAACTAAATTACCCAGAAGACTAAATGAATAGAAGTACAAGATCACTTTAAGAGTGAATTATAAAACTATGAGTAGTGTTATCTCAGAACATTCAAAAGATTTTAAGTAGTATATATTACCTGAGTTTTTAAATTCATGGAAAACATATTTATCCAACTGTAAGTAACAAAAATATCTTATTAAAGGTTGATTATGTCAGGTATAACCTTAGATTTAGCCATTGAATAATAACTGAGGTGTGATCTCTTTTCTGTAAGAGCTCCTTGAACAGAGGTGATGATAAGTGCACAAAAGGAGAAACAGCAGATGGAGACCTAACATCACTAAGGGCAGTGAGGGTGAATCCTTTCAGGTTTTCAATGGTAGGATCAGGCTACTGTGGCACATGTGCTGGAGGTTTGCCACCACTGACCTAGGTTGTGCCCACAGGAGACTGGTGTGATGGTTAATTTTAGTCACCAACTGAACTGAATAGAGATAGCCATATAGCTGGTAAGACATTATTTCTGCGCATATCTGTAAGGTTGTCTTTGTGGGAGGCCAGATAGGAACATTAAGACCTAACTGGCCTCCTGTGGGCACTAAGGAGTGAGATTGTGTGCAAGTGCATTGATAGAAAAGGAAAAACAGCTGAGATCCTATTGTTTACCCGAACAAGTACCATGGATGGTGGAAGCTAGGTGAATCCTGTGTAACTCTAATTGTTTGTACCCGTGTCTGAGTGAATAAAGCCAAGTTATTTGGGGTTCTTTGTCAAAGGGAGACAAGAGTCCCCTGGTTCCCCCATATTTTAACCTAATTCTGTGTCTCTGCTTTTCCAATTCATAGTAGGCTGGCTTCTACATGTCTTCACAATAGATTGCCATTTAAATCAGTAAAATGAGTTAAGGATCCTGTCTCATCAATGTGGGGAGGCCTTATCTAACTCATAGAGGGCTTACATAGAACAATAAGGTAGGAGAAAGACAAATTGATTCTGCCTTCTTGAGTGAGGATACTCATTTTCTCCTGACCTTGGCTATCAGAAGTCAAGATGCTTGGGGATCCAATATAGCAGAATATGGGGTACCTTCCTTAAGGTAAAGAACCAAATCAAAAGGGGCTGCATTTTAAGATGAATGACAGTGATGGAGCACTGGAAATCAGCAAGTGAGTTTGGAACTTTGTAAGATTCAGAGAACTGGGACAATGGCATCGTAATAGAAACAAAATACCTTAGCATCTGCCACCGCACTTACATAGCCAGGAGGAGGTACTGTCCTCTTTGAACAGCAGGGTAAAAGAATGAGTTGCAGCAAACTTCATCATTGTGAATCCTGGAAATCATAACTACTAGAAAGTTTCACTGTCCTTGCAGGCCTGCAGCTCACTTAGATAAGGAACCTAAAATCTGCACAGTAGTCTTGCTTTGGAAAGTGGTCTTACATCTCCCAGTGAACATCCAGATCATTATAGCCAGAAGTCCTCTTGAAAAATGAACTATTGTCTGAGTTTGGATTGTTATCAGGGTCAGAAACCCTTGTATATTCACATCCTTGTATTCCACAAACTTCATAGCACAATGACCTGGAGATTAGTTGCTTTGTGAACATAACTTGACCCAGTGGAGTGAATATAACCTAAACCTGCTGGGTGCCCTGCATTATAGGGAACAGGTGTTGTGACACAGAAAGGAACAGAAATTGTTGCTGTTGAGAGTCTTGAGATTGGGGCACACGTCTTCTGAAAGCAAGGGCATGATCAACCATGTGTGGACTCACACCTGTGCCAGGACTAAAGACATTGATCACCCCTTCCATTGAGCCATTCTTAGGCACTTGTTATTGGCAGGGTGAAGAGGAAACACTGTGTTTACCAGGGCTGTCATAACCCAAGGGTTATGTAAAGGGGACCTTGAGTAACTCTGTGCCTTATGACTGTTGTTAAAGGAGTTGAGGAGTGCAGAAGAGAAGTGCCTACCTGTCACACTATACCCACTCTAACATGCACAGCCAAAGAAGGCTGAGAGGAACTTTGCCTACTCTAAACCACAGTCTTGTTCCTAGGCATGCATGCTACAAGCAGAAAGGAACACTGTAGTTTGTGCTGCAATGAAACCTGTGTGGTTCTCACCACTGCTCCCCCAATCTTATACCTTGTCTGACCATGTAGTGCCATCAGATTGATGTGAGTGTGACAGAGGGGGGCTACTGCCATTACCACCACCTCTCTGGGACTGCACCACTGACTGACTGGAGAACAAATAGTTCAGGCTCTTCACCACTGATGGGGCCACCAATGACAGAACCCTTGTTAGTGACATAGCTAGTATCAGCAGTGACTGAGTACACCCCTACCACCTGATGGGTGCACCACTCCCATTGTAGGAAGGTCCCCACAGTCAACTCTTCACACTCATTGCTCTGAGACTATAATACCAATATTGCAGAACAAACTGACACCTCAAGACACATTTTTAGAAGAAAGTCATTTATGAAGGTCACCCAGAAAATTGGTAGAGATACCTCACCTTAAAATCTCAATGTTGGAGCACAAAAATGTGAAAAAACAAGATAATATTATGCTGCTAAAAGAATATAGTAACTTGATGCAATAGATTCAAAAGAAATCATTAAGAATGAAACAGCTGATAAAGAATTTTCAAAAATGTTTGGGGAAAAAAGTCAACAATATTCAAGAGAATATAGATAACCATTTGAATGAAATTAGGAAGACAACACAGGATATAAATGAGAAATTCATCAAAGAGAGCTTGTGAAACAAGCTTGGACATGAAAATTGTGATAAGTAAAAATGAAAGTTGAAGGCATCAGCAACAGACTAGATCAAACCAAAGATTATGTAAACTTGAAGACAGATCTTTTGAAATACCCTATTCAAACAAACAAGAGCAAAAAAGAAAAGAAAAGGAAGAAACAAAGACAGAAAACATTGAGGACATATGGGAAGCTATTAAATGATCATTTGCACTTCTTTTGAAATATCTAAAGATGAGGAGAAAAAAGCTAATAGCACATCAAATCTATTTAATGAAATAATAACATAAAATTTCCTAATCTTGGGAAAGATATGGACATCTATGTATAAGAGGTTTTAGGATATCAAATGGACATTATCAGAAAAGATGTTCATCAAACTGTATTACAGTCAAACTGGCAAAAGTACAAAACAAAGAAGTAAAAAAATCTGTGAGAGGAAAATGCCAAGTCTCATTTGAGAGTATGCTCAGTAGACTAACAGCAGATTTCTTGGTAAAAACGCTACTAGGTGAGGTGGAAAATAGGATGGCATAGAATGATGTATCCCAGATCCTGAAATGAAATGATTACCAACCAAGAAAAATAAGCCCAGCAAGTTTACCCTTCAAAAATAGTCTAAGATAAACAAAGAACAGAATTTATGGCCACTAGATCATTCTTACACAGATATTTAAGACTCCTACATCCAGAAGTGAAAGATAACATCAAGAAAACATGTAGAAGTGTAAAATCTTACTAGGAAAGTAGACACACAAAAGAGAAAAAGAAAAGAATCAAATATTATCATATAGTAAACCACCAAACCACAAAGTTGAACAGAAAAGGGAGAAAAGAACAAGGACTATTCAAAAGAGCTAGAAGAAAATCAAGAAAACAACAGGAGTAAGAGCTGCCTGTCAATAAGAATTTAGAGTGTAAATAGACTACTTTTTTCCCATTTAAAACATACAGACTAGCTGAGTGGATAAAAAACAAAGCCCAATAATATCCTTCCAACAAGAAATTTCCCTCACCAGTCAAGACAGACTGAAAATGAAAAGTTTAAAAGAATAGTCCAACAAATAGAATCTTAAAGAAAGCTGGAGTAGCTATACATACTTGACAAAATAGATTTTGAGAAGACGAAAATTTTAAGAACAAAGATGGTCACTATCTAGTGATAAATGCAAAAAATAAAATATAATTATTATAAATCTATCTATGCCTTATGTCAGACTACTCAATTTTGTAAAATAAACACTATTCGACTTAAAGAGAAAGATAGGCTCCAACACAGTAATAGCTGGAGAAATAGACACCTATTTTTAATCAATGAAATTATCATCTAGGCAAAAAAAATCAACAAGGAAACATCAAAGTTAAACTATACTACAGATCAAATGGATTTAGCACACATGTACAGAACATTCTGGTTAATAATTGTAGAATATACATTTTATTCCTCAGTACATGAAACCTATTCCAAAATAGAGTGTATATTATACCACAAAACAAGTCTTAACAAACTCAAAGAAACTGAAGTCATATCTGATTACAATGGAATAATAGTAATAATGAAACAAAAATTTAGAATTTATACAAGCACATGGAGACTGACCAACACATTTTTAAACAGACAATGACATTTCTTGAAACATATGAAAATGGAAGCATAATATCACAGAACTTATGGGATACACTCAAAAGCAGACTAAGAGGAAAGTTTATAGCAGTAAGCTTCCAGTTAAAAAAGAAAGATTTCAAATAAAGAATCTAATGATATGCCTGAAGTATCTAGAAAAGCAAAACCAAATTAAAAACAAAATTAGCAGAAATAAAGAGATAACAAAGAACAGAAACAAATTTAGAGACAAAAAAATAAAAAATATCGATAAAACAGACAGGAGTTTTTAAAAAGATTAACAAAAATTGAGAATTTTTTGGTTAGGTAAACAAGAAAATAAAAAGAAGACCTAATTTTTAAAAATCAGAGATAAAAAAATGAAGCATGACAGTTGGCACCACAAACAATACAAGGGATCACTAGGGATAATTATGAGAAACTATATGTTGACAAACTGAAAATCCTAGGTGAGTCTGTAAATTTGTGGACACATAAGACCTATAAAAATTGAACCATATGAACATAAAGTTCCCAAGGAGACGGATAACAAGTCAGGCAAAAATCAGTGATAAGACATCTTCCATCAAAGAAAAGCTGGATGGCTTCTCTGATGAACTTAACCAAAATTTCAGAGAAAAAGTAATGTCAATTCTTTCCAAAATATTTCAAATAACTGAAAGAAAAGAAATAGTTTCAAACACATTCTGAGGCCAGCATAGCCTTGGGCCCAAAACCAGAGAAGAAAAGATACAATGACAGCAAAAATAAAACTATAGACAAAAAATCCTGTTAAACATAGATGTAAAAACTGTCAAAAAATACTAGCAAGTTGAATTCAACAGCATGTCAAAAAATATGTGTGATAGGGCACATCTATAATCCCAGCTACTCAACAGACTGAGGTAGTAGGATAAGTACAAGACCAGCACCAGCAACTTAGTGAGTCTCTTAAAAAAATAATGCTGTGGATGAAACTCAATAGCAGAAAACTTGTCTAGCATTCACAAGGCTCTGGGTTCAATCACCTGTGCTACAGAAAATACAATTTTCACCATAATCCAGGATTGTGCAACATATACAAATAAACAATGAAAAATACCACCACCTTCAACAGAATAAAGGATAAAAGTCACAATATCATCTAATTAGATGCTGGAATTTCATAAAATTCAACCACCTTTCATAAATAAATTATTTGTCAAAGGATCATATCTCATCAAATATAATAGAGGCTACATATGACAAGCCTATACCCAACATCATCCTGAATAGGGAAAAGCTGAAACTGTTGCTTCTAAGATAAGAAACAAGACAAGGGTGATCAACTTCACTGCTCTTATGCAATATACTAGAATTTTAGCCAGAAGAATTAGGCTAGGAAAATAAATATAAAGCACACAAATGTAAAGGGCGAACTCAAACTAAACTAGTTTGAAGATGATATGAGTCTATATATAGGAAAACCTGAAGATGCCACCCATAGACTATTTGAACTAATAAATGAACTCAGTAAAATTGCAGGACACAAAATCAACTGCAAAATATTCGTAGCTTTTCTGCATATCAATAATGAATTTACTGAGAAAGATATGTTGGAAATCAATCCCATTTACAATAGTTATGAAAAATAATAAAATGCCTAGGAATAAATTTAATCAAAGAAGTGAAATACTTCTACAGGGAAAAAAAGTATAGAAGATATAAAAAGATGGAAATTCATCTGTGTTTATGAATTGAAAGAATCAATATTGTTTAAAATGTCCATATTACTCAAAGCAATCTATGGACCAATGCAGTCCCAATCAAACTACTAATGACATATTTTACAGAACTAGAAAAAACCATCCTAAAATTCATGTGGAAAAACTAAAGACTCTAAATAGCCAGAACAATCTTGAGCAAAATGAACAAAACTGTAGATATCACAAAACTCGGAGACATAATATAGAGCCATAGTAACTTAAACAGCATGGTATTTACATAAAAACAGATACATAGACCAACAAAAGAAGACATAGACTATATCCAGCCTCTTAAACAAATGTTGCTGGGAAAACTGGATATCCACATGCAAAAGACTGAAGCTTGAACATTATCTCTCATCCTATACAAAAATCAATCCAAGATTGATTAAAGACCTAAATGTAATACCAGAGACTATGAAACTATATAAAGAAAACAGAGGTGTAACACTTCAAGGCACTCAAATAGGTAATTATTGCTGAATAGGAGCTTAAAAGCACAAGAGACAAAAGCAAAATTTGACAAAGGGAATTATAACAAACTAAAAGTTTTTTTCACAACAAAAGAAAAAACAGAGGAAAAACACAACCTACAGAATGGGGGAATATTTCTTTCAGCTATTTTTCTGTCAGGGGATTAATACTCAAAATATATGGGAAACTTAAAAAAAACTCAATTTATAAGTGGATAAATGATCTGAGTAGATACTTCTCAAAATAAAAAACACAAATGGCCCGTAAATACATCAAAAAACGTTTAACATCAAATCAAAACTAAAAGGAGATATCATCTCACCCTAATTAGAACAGTTTTCTAAATATATACATACACACACACACACACACACACACACAAATATACTATCAAGAATATACAGAACTCTGTATATTCTTGGTAGGAATGCAAATTAATACAGCCCCCCAACAATTAATACAGCCACTATGGAGAATAGTATGAAGGTTCCTCTAACAACTGAAAGTAGATTTCCCATTTAACCAAGTTATCCCGCTCCTAGGAAATGAAATCAGTCTACCAAAGTAATATCTGCACATCCATGTTTATTATGACACAATTCACATAGCAAAGATATGGAATCAGCCTAGGTGCCCATCAGTACATAAATGGATAAAGAATTTGGAATATATATACGACAGCATATTATTGTCATAAGTAAGAACGTAATCCTGTCATTTACAGCAAAATAAGTAGAAACCAAAAGCATTGTTAAGTGAAATAAGCCACACAGTAAAAGACAAGTATTCAATGTTGTTTTTATATGTGAAAACACACAAAAAAATATAATTAATTGGTTTATAGAGCAGTTATTAGTAGAAATTGGGAAAGATATATGTGTGGAGGGAGGGTGGAAAAAGGAAGATTATGTTTGGTCAGTGCACATGTGTATACATGTGTGGAGATATCACAGAGAATCCCTTTAATAGGAATAATTAATATGTGTTAATAAAAATTAAAAAGAGATCAAGATTCACTGGGTTTTGAACTTCCAAACATTCCCATAGGACCCCCAGTTTTTCAAGCCTTTGACCTTGGACTGATTATGCCATCTGCTCCCTTGTTCTTAGACCATTGAACTTGGACTGAGCCTACCTATTGGTTTTCCTGGTTCCCTATTGGAGAATTATGATTAATCATTCTCTGATAGCTTCTCTGGAGACCTATGATGAATACAAGTGATTTAATCTGGAGATTTGGGAAGACATCAGAAAGAAGTGACTTGTTAGTGGATTTTGGAGAATAAGCAAGAGTAAATAAACAAGTTGAATAAAATAGTGAAGACCCTCCCAGGCAGATTGAAGAATAAAAAGCTTTCAATGTGTCAAAGAGCAGAGTACATTTGAAGAAAGGTGGTTAGTCCATTTTGTGCCACTATAACAGATCTTTGGGTGAATTTTAAATAGCAGAAGTTTATTTTTTCCAATTCTGGAGATTTAGAAGAGTAAGATCATTTTGCTAGCAGGTTCAATCTCTAATTCCAAAATAGCACCTTTTGCTGCATCCTCCAGAGAAGAGGAATATTTAGTCTTCACATGAAAGAAGAGCAGGAGAGAATCTACTTCTACAAGTTCTCCTAATAGCAGCATAAATCTATTCATAAGAACAGATTCTTCAGGATCTAAACACCTCCCACTAGACTCCACTTCCTAACACTGTTGCTTTTAACACATTAATTCTGGAGGACACATTCAGACCATTGCAGAAGGCAAGAAGTTCACTGTAGTTGGACCACAATACTAAGAGGGGTTGCAGGAAGAATGACAACATGAATCTGAGAAAGCAGGTAGAGGCTTAAATTTGGAGGTAGTATGGGACATTGAACACTCAAGGCTTTTATCTTCTAGGTAGTGGGAAACCACTGGCAGGCTACGGTGAGGGAAATGGTCAGATCCCACTCTTCTCTTTCAAAGTTCATCTGGGCTATCATATGCAGCAGAGAGGTGAAGGAATGAGGGCATGGATAGAGATGTAGCATTGGGGAAAGAAAGACTAGTAAGAAAGCTACCACCATGGTCCAGGCGAAAAAGAAGCTTAGATTACAGCAGGGAAGGATGTCTTTGAGAAGTGCAAATAAGCATTCTGCTTTCAGCTAATGCTATAGTATATCAACAACATTGTCCAAGAAACCAAATGTAAAAATGGAAAGAGAGTGTTCTGATCTTTTCTGACACATTCAACTCTACTGAACTCTAAAAGGGAAATTTACATTTGGTCCTATTTCCCCCACTTATCTTTTTTTAAACTGTTGTCTACAAGAGTGAGAATTATGCTAAGAAATATCTGCAGTGGTTTCCATCTAAAACAATTCATTCGATGGTTCATCTTTCATTTTGAAGCTAGGTGGTATATTTATGTAGATAAGTCATCCAAAAAGAGAACTCCAAAGAGTCTCATTGGAAAACAGCTCTGTACTCCAGCACAAATTTAATATCCTTCTGTGGAAGGTCTCTCTCAGGGAAACCATCTCAAAAATCTCCAGCCTCTTCTTCCAAGATTTTGTTTGTTTCTGAAGTAGATCATAAGGCAGCAGTGCCCCCTCCTGGCACTTTGAAATTCCAATTTGTCATTCACACAAACACAGGATTTTCTTATAGAAAAGCCATTATTAATAAAAGCTTTCTCTAAACCAAAGAATTTTTGGGGTTAAGAGTTGTGGCTGAAATGGGGAGCAAGGAAAAGGCTATCTTTTCATGGGTGATATAAAGAAGTCCATGGAAACAACAAGGAAAAAAAACAATAAAATTTGAATTTGCTATTCAAACTAGGTTTAAATGTCAGTATTTCTCACCTACCCTGTGATTCTGAACAGGTCGTTTCCCCGTGGCTCATCCCAAAGGACCCTTATAAATACTAGATGTGATGATAAAGAACATAGCAACTGACAAGTATTTTGTCATATGAAAATAGGAGATTTCCTTACAAGAATGCAATTAATAATATATTTTATTTTTAGTATTATTAAGTGAAAAAAGAATCTCCTAGGAAATACTAAGAACTGTAAGCAAAGTTTGGCCCAAGAATAACATTTTATAATTACTCCTAAGAAAAATAACTCAAATATGTAAAATGTGGCATGTACAAAAGATATTTCAGTATTATGAACACTAAAAGTTGGAAATAATCCCAATATGAATATCCAAGAAGTGC